>JAJTUV010004004.1:0-31566 GCA_021653895.1 Mastomys natalensis | reverse complement strand
TTTTTTTCCCTAAAACAGATTAGACACATTTTTTTTTTTAAAGATGATTAACAAAAATTAGCTGTCTTAAAACCCTTGAGTAAAAGCTTTTGCAGAAGCAGTTAAAGCTGCAAAAAATTACAATTAAAAGCTGTTTTTCCAGCAATAATCAAGCCCACGCCCCCTTTTTTGTTTCTGCTTAAAGACTAACTTTTCTAGCTTTTTTCAAGTTTTTTTCAGAAAATCAAAGTTTTCAAATACCAGGGAAAGTAAGGCAAAAGCTGGTTAAGATCCCTGGGGACAGACATGCCAGGCTTAACCCACACTATCACAATTAGAAAGTTTTACAGCAATCCCCAATTTAAAACCAAATAAATTTTTGGGGAAAAAAACAAAAAACCCAATTTTAGCTTGAAAATTTAAAAAAGACCCTTTAAAACACGTGCTTTAAACCCTTGTTTAAAAAACCAGATCTTCCCTTTGGCCTGCGGGGGGCCCCGTTTTTGGGCCCTCCCTCCTTGGGAAACACAGGACCCTAGTAAAACCTAGGGGGGAAACCCACTGCACACGGGAGCAGAGGGGTAAAGTCACCTTGCCCAATACCCCAAAAAAACCCAAGTTAAAAACCGGGGGGCCAGGTGGGGTTTAAGGAACTAAAAAGGCACCCAAACAGGCCCGCCCCTCCCGGCCTATAACTTCCCCTTGCGCCCGGGACCCCTGGCCCTTTTTGGGCCGGGGGCGGGCCCGTTGCTGGTCTGCCCCTGTGGGAAACACGGGACCCTGAGCCCATCCAAAGGGGGAACCCCACCCCCCACACAGAGCAAAAGGGGGGTTTAATTTCACCTTGCGCACTCCCCCAAAAAACCCCAGAGTTAAAAAACCCGGGAGCCAGGGGGGGGGTTTTTTAAGGAACAACCCCAGGCACCCAAAGCCCGCCCCCTGGACTAAATTTCCCGTGCCCCCGGGGCCCTGGCCCTTTTTGGGCCTGGGGCGGGCCCCCGGTTTTTTGGTCTTTCCCTTTTGGAAAAAAGGGGGGTCCTAAATCTTCCTGGGGGGGACCCACTCCACACGCAAAGGGAAAAAGCCCCCTTTGGGCCCACTAGCCCAAAACCCAGAGTTCCCAACCCAAGGACCCAAAGGGGGGGTTTTAAAGGAAACCAAACAGGCACCCAAAACCCCCCCCCCCGGACTATAATTTCCCCCGTGTCCCCGGGAAACCCTGGCCTTTGGCCTGGGGCGGGGCCCGTTGTTTGGTTTGCTCCGGGAGGAAACACAGGTTTCTAAAGGAAAAAAACCTAGGGGGACCCACTGCACAAGAGAAACAGGCCCCCAGTTTGGCTGCTTGGGGAAAAACCCCCGACCCTGAGGAAAACCCTAGAGGACATAAACTCCATCCAGGAAAGGGACACCAAAAAGGGTTTCTGCGCCTGTGGAAAAAATCAAAAACCTGAAAAACCCTCCTAAAAACCCCCTTTTGGGAATCCAGAAAGCAAAAGGAAGCCTTGGGATCACAGGAAACGGGAAACACTTGGGAAACCGAGGAAAAGCCACAAAAGAAAAGTAACTGGAAGAAAACCTCCAGTCAGACACAGTGGGGCACAGGTAACACAAAAGACCCAAACCCAATGACAAAGGCGGGACAAAACAAAAGAAACAAAAACCAAAAAGTTTTAAACCTGACATCACCCGAACCCATTTTCCCCACCATCCCAACCCCTGGATACTCCATCACCCAGGAAAAAACAGGACTCAGAAAAAAAATCACTTTCAAAATGATGGGGGATTTTAAAAAGGGAACATAAGAAACTCCCTTAAAGTAAAACAGGAAAACACGGGGAAAAAACCAGGTAGAACCCCTTTCAAAGGGGGGAAACACAAAAATCCTTTAAAAAAAATTGGGAAGGGGAAAAACCCCCGGGTAAACGGGAAGAAACCCCTTTAAAAAGAGGAAACACAAAAAATCCTTTAAAAAAATTTTCCCAAGAAAAAAACAAACCCCAAAAAAGGGTGAAAAAATTTGAACAAAACCATCCAGGACCAAAAAATGGAAATAAAAAAACAATAAAGAAATCTCAAAGGGAAAACTATGTGGAGATAGAAAACATGGAAAGGAGATCGGGGTTTCAAGATGAAAAGCTCCCCAACAGAATACAAGAAAAAAAGAAGAAAGAATCCCCCTGAACAAAAATCCCCATGGGAAAACCTCGACAAAAACAGTAAAAGGGAAAAATGCAAAATGAAAAAAAAGCCCCCAAAACACAAAAACATTCAGGAAATCCAAGATGAAAGGGGAAGACCAAACAAAAAAAGTATAAAAAGGTACAAAAGGATTTTAGAGTGAAGACCCCCCAAATTCTAAAGGGCCATTTAAATTTATCTTCCCCCAAAAATTATAGAGGAAAAATTTCCCCCAACCCTAAAGTAAAAGGGAACCCCCAAAAAATACAAGAAGCCCTACAAAAACACAAAACAAAACCAAAGCCCAAAAAAAGAAATCCATCCCCCCCCAAAAATAATCAAAACACCAAAAATGCCCCAAAACAAAGAAAAAAAAAATACTAAAAGAAAAAAAGGGGGAAAAAAAGGGTTTTCAAGTAACAAAAAAAGGGCCCCAACCCCCCTAAAAAAATTTAAAAGGGGAATTTTTCCCAAGGGGGAAAAAAAAAACCCCCCAAAGAAGACCCTGGTTGAAATAAATAAAAACCCAAAAGGGGGAACAAACTGCCCCCCAAAAATTGCAAAAAACCCAAAGAAAAAACCCAAAAAAATAAAAACAAAAAAGGGAAAAAAAAGAAATTCCAAAAAAACCCCCCAAATTTCCCCAAAAAATTTTTCCCCCCCAAAACCCAGCATTTAAAAGGAAAAAAGGGGGGGAAAAAAACCGCCAAAAAAAGGGGGAAGGGGAAATTTTTAAACCCCTAAAAAAAAAACATTTTTTAAAAATTTTTTTCCAAAAAAACCCCCCCCCAAAAAAAAAAGGTAAAAAACCCCCCCCCAAAATTTTTCCCCCTTTTTAAAAAACCCAAAAAAAAAAAGGAAGCAACAATCTTTTTTTCCTTTTTAATACCCTTTAAAAAACAAGGGATAAATTCCCCCAATAAAAAACGAAAAACAAAAAAAACGGGATCCCATAAACGGGCCCCAAAATTTTTGTTGCAAAAAAAGGGAAACGCCCCCCCGGCCCAAAGCCCGTTTTTCCCCCAAAGGGGAAAAAAGGCTGGAAAAAAAATTTTCCAAGAAAAGGGGCCCAAAAAAACAAGCGGGTTTTTGCCATTCAAAAATTCAAATAAAATTTTTTCCAAACCAAAAGAAAAAAAAAAAAATTTTTAAGGGAAAAGGAACCCCTTCAACTCCACAAAAAAAAAAATTTCCCAAATTTTTAAAATTTAAAAATTTAAATTTTTTACGCCCCAAAAAAAAAGGGCCCCCCCAAAAATTAATTTAAAAGAAACTTTACTCCCCTTAAAAGCACAATTGCACCTAAAACCAAAAAATAGGGGGGGGTTTTTTTAACCCCCCCCCCTTTTTCCCCCCAAGGGGGGGATCGGGGAAAAAACAAAAATAAAAAAACCCCCAAAAAAAAAATTAACAGAATTTTTGGGCCCAAAAGGGTTTAACAGTATCTATAAAAAAATTAAAAACCCTTTAAATTTTTTAAAAAGAAAAAAAACCTTTTTTTCTCCCCACCAAAAATGGTCCCTTTCTCCAAAAATAGCCCTTTTAAAAATTTTGGGCCACAAAACAGCCCTTTAAAACAGTAAAAAAAAAATTAAAAATAACCCCTGCATCCCCCCCAACCCACGGACAAGGCGGTTTTTTAATTTAATACAAAAAACCAAAGGGGGAAAAACCCAAAAAAAATCCATGTGGAAACTAAAACCCCTTGCCCTACTCAATGATGATTTTCCCCCAAGGGGAAAGAAAAAAAAAAAAAATTTAAAAGATTTTAAAAGAATTTAATGAAAAGGGGGGAAAATCAACCAAACTTGGGGGCTCCATAAAAAAAAACCCCCAAAAAAAAAAACCCCACCCCCTCAAAACCCCCTTTTCAAAAAAAATTGGAGAGACCCAACCCCATTAAAAAATTTTGACACACCCCAAAAAAGGGGGCCCTTTTAAAAAAAAGAAGAAAAAAAAACCCCAAAAGGGGGGGTTAGGGGGGTCAGGAAAAATAAAACCCAGGGCTAAAATAAACCCAAAAGTAAAAACAAAAAAAAATTTAAAAAAAATAACAAAAAAAGGGGATTTGGGTTTTTTTTGGAAAAAAAAAAACAAAAAAAAAAAACCCCTTTTTGGCCTTTTCCCAAAGGGGGCACAAAAAAGGGGCCCCCCAAAATTTTAATTTTAAAATCAGTCTAAAAAGGGGGGCCATAACAAAAAAAAACTGAGGAAATAAAAAAAATTAAACCCAAAACCTATTAAAAAACCTATACTAAAAAAAAGGGGGGAAAAATTTCTGGATAAAAGGGGAAAAATTTTAAAAAGACAGTACCAGGAAACCAAATTTAAATGGGGAGAAAAAAACCCCAAAATTAAAAAACCCAAAAAACCCTTTTAAAAAAAAAACCCCACCCAATTTTTAAAACCCCCCCCAAAACCAAAAAAAACCCAAACCAATTTTTTAAAATTTTAAATAAAACCCAAAAAAAACCCCTAATTTTCCCTTCCTTTTAAAAAAATTTCACAAAATTTAAAAAGGGGGGAAAAACCCCCCCCAAAAAAACGTTAAAAGAACAAAAATCAACTCTTATAAAAAAAAAAAAACCCCAAAAAAAATCCCCCCAAAAACCAAATCCTTTTTAAAAAAAAGGGGGGCCCCCAAAAAATAAAAATTAAAATTTTCCACCAAAACCAAAAAAAAAAAAAAAAAAACCCCCCAATTAAAATCATTTTAATGGGTTTTAAAACCCCAAAAAAAAGGGTTTAAAAAGGGGGAAAAAAACCATAAGGGAACCCCCAAAAATTATAAACAAATAAAGAAAAAAACCAATAAAAAATTTTAAATTAGAGTAAAACCCCCTTTAAAAAAAAAAAACCAACCCCTTCTTTTTAAAAATTTTGGGAAAAAAACCCAAATTTTCAAACCCTTTATTTTAAAAATGGGAAAAAATTAAGCCCCCAAAATTTTTAAAAACCCCCCAAATTTTAAATGGGGGAAAAACCCCCTTTTCCCTTTCCCCTTTTAAAAAACAAACCCCAATTTCCCCCTCCCCCCCTTTTTACCTTTTTTCAATAAGTACGGGAAAGCCCTACCAGAAATTTTAGAAAAAAAAAAAGTTTTTCAAAGGAAACAAATGGGAAAGGGAAAAGATGTCAAAATATAAAAAATTTTGCAGTTGATATGTTTTTTTAATCCTTAAGTGCCCCCAAAAACCCCCCCAGAAAACCCCCCCCTTTTTTTAAAAATTTAAAGCAAGGGGCGGGTTAAAAACAACTCGAACAAAAAACCCCCTTTTCCCTCTACATAAAAGATAAACTTTTTTAAAAAAAAAAGGGGGAAAATTTTGGCCCCCCCTTCACAATAGTCACAAAAATTTAAAAAAAAACCTGGGGGGGAATCTCCCAAAAGGCAAGTGAAAGATCGAAATACAAGAACTTCAAGTCTCTGAAGAAAGAAATTGAAGAAGATCTCAGGAAATGGAAAGATCTCCCATGCTCATGGATTGGCAGGATTAATATAGTAAAAATGGCCATCTTGCCAAAAGCAATCTACAGATTCAATGCAATCCCCATTAAAATACCAACTCATTCTTTACAGAACTTGAAAGAGAAATTCTGAAAATTTATTTGGAACAACAAAAAACCCAGGATAGCGAAAACCATCCTCAACAATAAAAGAACTTCTGGAGGAATCGCCATCCCGACATCAAGCTGTACTACAAAGCAATAGTGATAAAAACAGGCCTGGTATTTGTACAGAGACAGGCAGGAAACAGTGGAAAGAGTTGAAGACCCAGAAATGAACCCCAGAACTATGGTCATTTAATCTTTGACAAAGGAGCTAAAACTATCCAGTGAACAAGGACAGCATTTTCAACAAATGGTGCTGGTTCAACTGGAGGACAAACATGCAGAAGAATGCAAATCGATCCTTTCCATCTCCCTCGTACAAAGCTCAAGTCCAAGTGGATAAAGGACCTTCACATAAAACCAGACACACTGAAACTAAAGAGAGAAAGTGGGCAAGACCCTCGAATTACCTAGGCGCAGGGGAAAAAGTTCCTGAATAGAACACCAATGCCTATGCTCTAAGATCAAGAATGACAAATGGGACTTCATAAAATTGCAAAGTTTCTGTAAGGCAAAGGACACTGTCAATAGGACAAAACGGCAAACCAACAGATTGGGAAAAGATCTTCACCAAATCCCACATCCGATAGAGGACTAATATCCAATATATACAAAGAACTCAAGAAATTAGACTCTAGACAACCAAATAACCCTATTAAAAAATGGAGTAAGGAGCTAAACAAAGAATTCTCAATTGAGGAAATCGAATGGCCGAGAAGCACCTAAAGAAATGTTCAGCATCCTTGGTCATCAGGGAAATGCAAATCAAAACAACCCTGAGATTCCACTTCACACCAGTCGAATGGCTAAAATAAAAAAACTCAGGTGATAGCAGATGCTGGCGAGGATGTGGAGAAAGAGGAACCCTCCTCCATTGTTGGTGGGATTGCAAGATGGTGCAACCACTATGGAAACAGTCCTGGCGGTTCCTCAGAAAATTGGACATATCACTACCTGAGGACCCAGCTATAACCACTCCTGGGTATATATCCAGAAGATGCTCTAACACATAACAAGGAAATATGCTCCACTATGTTCATAGCAGCTTTATTTATAATAGCCAGAAACTGGGAAAGAAACCCAGATGCCCTTCAACAGAGGAATGGATACAAAACATGTGGTACATTTATACAATGGAATATTACTCAGCTATTAAAAACAATGAATTTTGAAAATTCATATATAAATGGATGGAACTAGAAAATATCATCCTGAGTGAAGTAACCCAATCACAAAAGAAACATACATGGTATTCACTCACTGATTATTGGATTTTAGCCCAGAAGCCTGAAATACCCAAGATTCAACTCACAGACCACATAAAGCTCATGAAGAATGATGACCAAATAGGGGAGCCTTCAGTCCTTCTTAGAAGGAGTAACAAAATACTCAAGGGGCAAATATGGAGACACAGTGCAGGACAGAAACTGAAGGAGGGACCGTCTACAGACTATTCCACCTAGATATCCATCCTATGTGCAGTCACCAAAGGTAGAGGTTGATGTGGATGGCAGGATGTACGCGCTGACAGGAGCCTGATATAGCTGTCTCCTTAGAGGTCTGCAAGAGTCTGACATACTCAGAGGCAGATGCTCACAGCTAACCATTAAACTGACATGGAGTTCCCAATGGAGAAGATAGAGTGAAGGCTGAAGAGTTGAGAGGATTCGCGACACCATGAGGAAAGCAACAATCCCAACCAACCAGAGCCCCCAGGGTCTAAGCCACCACCCTGGGAGTGCTTAGAGAGGGACTCAAGGCTCCAGCTATATAGGCAAGGGAGCTATATATAAGTGGGAGAAGAGATCCTTTGACCCATGAAGGCTGGACGTCGTGGGGGGGGGATACTCGAGGGTGGGGAGGTGAGGTACAGGGAGAGGGTGGTGGTGGGTACACCCAACAATGGAGGCAGGAAGGGGGGGAAGGGATAGTGAGTTCCTGGGAGGGAGGGGTGGAAATGGCGTAAGGAGAGAACATCTGAAATGTAAAAAATAAAAAATTTTCAATAAAAAAAAAAAAGAATAAAAAAAAAAAAGAATAAAAAAAAAAAAAAAGAAATCCATATCTTGTCCCAACTTTATCTCTTGCTATAATATCATCATAGAGAACTGCAGCTAACTTCCAAATATGTCTTTGAAAATGTTCAGATTCAGCCTTCCAAAGGAAGACTGTTATTTCCAATATTGAATTGATTTCTAGACCAGTACATGATTGAGTCAGAATAACTGGTCACCTTTAAGAAAAATACAAGAGTCATTATAATTTCTCTTTCAATTCTCTGTTCCACAAGGTCTAAGAACTTGAGGCAAGGCAGCTTGTCCCATCAGGGGTATAGGTAAGCAATGGTGGGTCAGGAACATATATCCAATACAGCTCCCCAGTCACCCTTGTCAGGGCGCTCAGGAAGCTCACAGATCAGCATCATTCTTTGTCTCAGAAACAGCATGTCTCACCAATCATTCTGGCAGCCGCCATGCTCCTTCAACATCCTGTAGAAAAGACACAACATTCCTGTTCCCATATTAGATTACCTGTTGGGATCATGCCATATGCCAGTAAGTGGATCCCTTCCTTTTACCTAGGTGTAAGTATGCCTATTGTAGAGTGCCATAGACCTTCAGCAGAAATTTCCTTGGAATCCAGTTTTATTTTAATTTAAAATAAAAAGAACATGATTTAAATAAATTTGTGCTGTATGGTGATATAACCCCCCTCCCCTTCTGATTTTTTGAAGATATTGTTTTTAAAGGTCTATGGGCCCCTTCCAAATAACTTGTCCTTGTGGATTATAAGGAATCCCCATAACAATTGTTGACAAAAAAATCTCAACTTCTCTACTACAATTTCCAGTTCCATTATCTGCTTTTTAAAAATGGCTATTTTGTTTATTACCTTTCAATGTTTCCCCTTCCCCATTCCCCCCAAACCCCTTATTCCATTCCCCCTCCTCTACTTCTATGAAGGTGTGCTCCCATCCATCTTCCCTTCCTGCCTCCCTGCTCTCGAAATCTCTAACATTAGGGCATCCAGACTTTCAGGGACCAAAGCCCTCCTCTTCCACTGACATCTGACAAGGCCATCCTCAACTACCTATAGAGGTGGAGCCACAGGTCCTTCCCTTTGTGTTCCTAAGCTGGAGGTTTTATACTCTGGAGCTCTGGTTGCTTGGTATTGTCGCTCTCCCCCATAGGGCTCCCAGCCCCTTCAGCTCCTTCAGTCTTCTTTCGAACTCCTTCACTGGGGACCCTGTGATCAGTTCAATGTTTACTGGGAGCATTTGCCTCTGTTTATGTCAGTAGTGGGAGAGCCTCTCAGGAGACAGGTATGTCAGGCTCCTGTCAGCATGCACTTCCTGGCATCCCAACAGTGTCTGCATTTGGTGACTGCACATTGATGGTACACAGGGGGAGGGGCGTTTCCAAAAAGTTCTTCTTCCAGTTTCTGCTCCACACTTTGCCTCTCTACTTGCTCCCACGAGGATTTTGTTACCCTTCAAGGAAGGACAAAACTCCTACAGTTTGGTCTTTCTTCTTTTTCTTGAGCTTCATGTGGTTTGTGAGTTGCATCTTATTTTATTTTGAGCTTTTGGGCTAATATCTACTTATTAGTGAGTGCACACCAGTGGTGTTCTTTTGGGTTTTGTGTTACCTCATTCAGATGATATTTTCCAGTTCCATCCATTTGCCTAAGAATTTGATGAATTCATTGTTTTTTTGTAGCTGATTAGTAAAACCATTGGGTAAATGCACCACAATTTCTGTATCCAGTCCCCTGTTGAAGGACATCTAAGTTTTTTCTAGCTTCTGGCATCTATAAATAAGGCTGCTATGAACATAGTGGAGCATTTTTTTCCTGTTATATCTTGGAGTATTTTTGGTCATAAGCCCAGGAGTGTTATAGCTGTATCCTCAGGTAATACTATGTTCAGTTTTCTGAGGAACCACCAGACTGATTTCCAGAGTTGGTTGTACCAGCTTACCATCCCACAAAAATGGAAGAGTGTTCCTTTTTTTTCACATCCTTGCCAGCATCTGCTATCACCTGAGTTTTTGATCTTTTTCACTTTGATTGGTGTGAGGTAGAATTCAGGGTTGTTTTGATTTGTATTTTCCTGATGACTAAGGATGCTAAATACTTCTTTAGGTGATTTTTGAACATTTTAGTTTCTTAGGTTGAGAATTCTTTTTTAGCCCTGTACCTCATTTTTATATCAGGTTATTTGATTATCTAGAGTCTAATTTCTTGAGTTCTTTGTATATATTGGATATTAGCCCTCTATTGGATATAGGATTGGTAAAGATCTTTTCCCAATCTCTTGTTTGCTGCTTTGTCTTATTGACAGGTCCTTTGCTTTACAGAAGCTTTGCAGTTTTTAAGAGGTCTCATTTGTCAATTCTTGATCTTAGAGCATAAGCCATTGGTGTTCTCTTCAGGAACTTTCCCCCGGTCCATGTGTTCCAGGCTTTTCCCCATTTTCTCTTCTATTAGTTTCAATGTATCTGGTTTTATGGGAAGGTCCTTGGTCACTCGGACTTGAGCTTCTATAAGGAGATAAGAATGGATCGATTTGCATTCTTCTACATGGTGACCTCCAGTTGAACCAGCACCATTTGTTGAAAATGCTGTCTTTTTTCCACTGTATGGTTTTAGATCCTTTGTCAAAGATCAAATGATTATAGGTATGTGGGTTCATTTCTGTGTCTGCGATTCTATTTCACTCATTTTCTTGCCTGTCTCTGTACCAATACCATGCATTTTTTTATCACTATTGCTCTGTAGTACAGCTTGAGGTCAGGGATGGTGATTTCCCCAGAAGTTCTTTTTATTGTTTAGAATAGTTTTCACTATCCTGGATTTTTTTGTTGTTCCAAATGAATTTGAGAATTGCTCTTTCTATCTCTTTGAAGAATTGAGTTGGAATTTTGATGGGGATTGCATTAAATCTGTAGATTGCTCTTTGTAAGATGGCCATTTTTACTATATTAATCCTGCCAATCCATGAGCATGGGAGATCTTCCATTTCCTGAGATCTTCTTCCATTTCTTTCTTCAGGGACTTGAAGTTCTTGTCATACAGATCTTTCACTTGCTTGGTTAGATTCACACCAAGGTATTTTATATCATTTGTGACTATTGTGAAGGGTGTCATTTCCCTAATTTCTTTCTCAGCCTGTTTATCCTTTGAGTAGAGGAAGGCTCTTATTTGTTGGAGTTAATTTTATATTCAGCCACTTTGCTGAAGCTGTTTATCGGTTAAGAAGTTTGGAGTCACTTAAGCATACTCATCATCTGCAAATAGTGAAATTTTGACTTCTTCCTTTCTAATATTTATACCTTTGATCTCCTTTTGTTGCCTAGTTGGTCTGGCTAGGATTTTGTGTACTATATAGAATATGTAAGGAGAGAGTGAGCAGCCTTGTCTAGTCCCTGATTTTAGTGGGATTGCTTCAAGTTTCTCTCCATTTAGTTTGTTGTTTGCTACTCTTTGCTTTATATTGTTTTCCAACTATTATCCTTTGTAGGGCTGGATTTGTGGGAAGGTATTGTGTAAATTTGATTTTGTCACGGAATATCTTGGTTTCTTTTTTTTTTTTTTTTTTGGTTTTTCGAGACAGGGTTTCTCTGTGTAGCCCGGCTGTCCTGGAACTCACTCTGTAGACCTGGCTGGCCTCGAACTCAGAAATCCGCCTGCCTCTGCCTCCCAAGTGCTGGGATTAATGGCGTGCGCCACCACCGCCCGGCTTATCTTGGTTTCTCCATCTATAGTGATTGAGAGTTTTGCTGGGTATAGTAGTCTGGGCTGGATTTTGTTCTCTTAGGGAGTGTATGATATCAGTCTAGGATCTTCTGGCTTTTATCGTCTCTGATGAAAGTCTGGTGTAATTCTCATAGATCTGCCTTTATATATTATTTGACCTTTTCCCCTTACTGTTTTTAATATTTGTCTTTGTTTTGTGCATTTGATGTTTTGATTATTATGTGACAGGAGGTATTGTGTTTCTGGTCTAGTCTATTTGAAGTTCTCTAGACTTCCTTTATGTTCATGGTCATCTCTTTCTTTAGGTTAGGAAAAATTTCCTCTACAATTTGTTGAAGATGTTTACTGGCCCTTTAAGTTGGAATCTTCTTTCTCATCTATACCTATTATCCTTAGGTTTGGTCTTCTCATTTTGTCCTGGATTTTCTGGATGTTTTGGGTCAGGAGCTTTTTGCATTTGGCATTTTCTTTGACAGTTGTGTCTTCTGCAGATGAGATTATTTCTTCTGTCTCTTGTATTCTGTTGGTGATGCTTGCATCTATGACTCCTTATCTGTTACCTAGGTTTTCTATCTCCTGGTAGTCTCTCTTTGAGATTTCTTTATCGTTTCTATTTCCCATTTTTAGATCCTCAATGGTGTTGTTTAATTCCTTCACCTGCTTGGTTGTATTTTCTTTCAATTCTTTAAGGAATTTTTTTGGTGTTTCCTCTTTAAGGGCTTCTACCTGTTTACTTGTGTTCTCCTGTATTTCTTTAAGGGAGTTATTTCTGTCCTTTTAAAAGTCCTCTATTATCAACATCATGAGAAGTGATTTTAAATCTGAATCCTGCTTTTCCAGTTTGATGGGGTGTTCAGGACTTGCTATGGTGGGAGAACTGGGTTCTTATTCTGCCAGGTATCCTTGTTTTCTGTTGCTTATGTTCTTTCATTTGCCTTTCACCATCTGGTTATCTCTAGTGTTACTTGCACTTACTGACACTGACTGGAGACTGTCTCTCCTGTTACCTTGCTTGTGGCAGAACTCCTCAGAGTCCTGCTGTCTCTGTGATCATGTGATTCTGAGCTCCTGGGTGTAAGAGCTCCTGGGACTCAGGTTGCCTCTGGGATCCTAATAGCCTATGATCCTGGGCATTTTAGAGCTCCTGGGACCAGCTTCCTCTGGGTGTTGTGTGATCAGGTGCAGAGCTATGATCTAGGGAGGTTAGGCTCCTTGGAGTCCAGCTTCCTCAACTGCTTTGAGTGCAGTGGATTCTCTACTGCTCTGGGTAGAGTGGTTCCTCTAGGATGGGTCAGGATATGGTGTCTTCAAGAAGCAGACTAGCTAGGAGTTGGCCTCAGAAAAAAGGGTCAAACAGAGGAGCAGAAAGAGAGTGGTATTCGGGGGGAGGGATTTTGTTGACTGATGGGTCCTGAGTACCTCAGGCTCCCAGCTACATTCCTGGGAGAGGGTTTTGGGGAAGGGTTCTTGCCTGATGCTCTGATTATAGTTGTTCCTTTTGGATGGGTCAGGATATGGTATCTTCACAGGAGCAAACCAGCTTTTGCCTCACCAAAAAGCTCCCCCTTTTTTGTTTGTTTAAAAGGGGCTGTCTGCGGAGTGTTCCCTTTATTGCTGCAGCAATGCCATACAGTGCACCTCAGCAAGGGAAAATTAAGCATAATAGTGAACAAAATCTCCAAGAATCCATACTTTTCTTCTGTCCTTCAGTAAAGCTTGACAATTTTTATTACCATTTTCATAGGCCAATTGTTTAATTACTATATCAGCTGAAGGTCCCTCAGGGATAGTCTTTCCTACCATTTCCTTTAATCTGGCCACAAATTTGCATAAGGTTCCTCATTTCCCTGCTTAACCTCAGCCAGGGAACAAATTTATTATCACTACTATGCAAAACTCTCCAAACTGGGACAGCACTAGCAGTAATTTCTTTAAGAACAGGAGCTGCTATAGTCAATTGAACTGGTATAGTCAATTGAGCATCCAGAGTGTCCCATTTGCCCAGGCCTGTATAGAGAGGGAGGCCTTTATCCTCCCATTCTTGGAGTTTTATCCCTTAGACTGCAGAAGTTCTCTAATTTCATCTTCATATCCAACTTTCCACAACAGAATTTGGTCTCCTGGAAGGTAGGTCTTGCCAATGTTTGCCAGTCACAGAGTGGCATAGGGTACCTGCCGATTTTCCACAAGAGATAAAACATAAGGAGCAGTAGGCCTGTATTTAGATGCCCCCTCCTTTAATTCCTTAGTCAACTTGTAGATATGGATTCCCATTCAGGCTCTCCAATCTCAAATAGAATAGGAAAGCATTGAAAAAGGGATCCCCTCCATTTCTAGATTCTTTGGCAGTAGCAGTCAATCAGGACTTAGGAAGTTCACACAAGCTTAGAAGGGGACCATTCAGGATTATGATATTCAGCTGCTTCTTCCTCTAAATCCAAGGCATCCCTTGGATCCAGGGTTCATTATCCTCATTTTCAGAACAATCAGGGGACATATCTACCAATTCCAAGATGTAATTTTTTGCAGGAGAGGGACGAGACTGACACTTCTTAGGTTTTGAAATTAAAGGTGTACACTCTCCTGCCACACTCCCAGCAGTGGAACCAGAGGGTGAGTTTGGTAAATCAGTGACTCTGCATGATTAAAAGCCTGTTTAACCACAAACCAATAGCTAAGCATATTTTCTGGTACCTTGTCTTCGTCCTCTGTATGATCAAGAATCTATTGTTTAATGTCTTTATCTACTTTTTTCTAGGCTTCCTCATTTAAGGTACCTTTCTCAGGAAACCAAGCACTAGTCTTTTTAACAAACTGCATGAACTCATTCAAATGTTGCTGCTCAAAATGAATACCCTTTTCAAATAACAATCTCTTTAATATCTTTTTATACATCACTGTCTTAGAAGATTCATTTTAGCCCATTATGAATCAGGGGAAAAAGGAAACACTATCCACTCCTTTTTCCAGCCTTAATTTCTGACCTTTGGTCAGCAGAACTCCCAAGTGGGGTCCTTTTCAGGTCTAATTGGTCCTTCTACTCACCCTAAAGGTCCAAGAGCCCCATATTTGGGCACCATCTATGCTGGGGTCCAGCCTCGACAAGAGTCAGGGGTTGTGAAGGAATAGAGATACATGGTTGGCATATAAGAAAACACACAATTGAGATATAATATTGACAGGCTGTTTTATTTTATTTTTTAACATGTGAGCCCTTGAACTCAGGAGTCAGGGTGCTCACCTAGACTTGACTCAGCTCCAGTTTTTTATTGAAATCATGTAAGGAATTTGGGTTAAAATTCATAGGGGGTGGGTTGGTAAATGTTTCTCTATTTTCCTGAGCCAACATTTTCTTGTGACCCAGAATAATACAGATATAGAACAGAAAAAAAGGAAGTATACAATCTCAGACATAATAATTTTACAGCAAGCACAATTTTTTACATCTTTCCACCACCAGTTTGTAGTGAGGTTGGGGGTAGCAGTATTGCTGTAACAAAATCAGTATCTTTTAGACATATGTGAGAAAATACAGTTTCATAAAAAGGCAAACATGAGGTCATACTATTGACCCTACAGTCTTTATAATTTTTGAACCTCATCTGTTTGTCTACAAAATCATCATCCTCACTTAACCTTCATAGAGAACTCCTAGGGGGCTTCCACCATCATCCCTAAAACCCAAGGAACCCATTGCTAACATTCTGGGAAATATCTGTATACTATTCCATCCCCAATTTTATAGCAAAAATATCCTATTTTTATTATACAGAATTGAGACTATGTCTGGGGAAACATTGAAGAATTACTCATTTCTGCTTGTGCCTCTAGGTTACCTTCATTTCCACCTAGACTGAGTGAGTGTAACACATATTTCTTTTGAATTTATGAAAAGCCTTCACTTTAATATTATTGGTAACATCTAATTTCTGGATATCAAGTAGGCTCCTGCTATATCTTGCCAGGTCTCAAAGTACTGTTTTAATCAAGGAAGGAAGAGAAGGAACAGAAGATAGATAAAGAAAATGATAATTAATAAGGATAATTGCAGAAATGATATCATGAGTTGCTTGCATCAAAGAAGCAGGCCTTGGGGCCTCTCAGTACTCATACTGGGGCCCACAAGAGGCCATTGTCTCATGATCTGAAAGGCAACATCCCTGTCAGGCTTTTCTTCCTTGTCACCTTGGTTCCCAGGCATCTTGTGCTTAATGTGGGGTGTCTCCAACACCATCTTACTGACACTCTGAAACATTTCAAACCCTATGCTAGCTAATTATTATTGTAAATAGAGAATGCTGAGATATACCTTCAGCTCAGGAAGATCTGGATCATCTCACATGGTAAACTCCACATAGTCACTGGTAAGTGACAACAGGTAGAGAGATGAGTGCAGGTTATCTATAGCACCTGAAGATGCTCCTAAGGGTGGAGGTCACAGAGCTCAGAGAGAATCAGCATTATGTCACATGAGCTAGATGGAGGCAACCTGAACCCTCCACCATGAAAATTTGCCCCACCCTTGCATGTATCAACAGATTATGGCCCAAACTCACTGCAGAATCAGGTTCTGTTGACTCCTCTGTCCGGAGAGATCGCAAGCACCACAAACATAACTTAGACTTGTGAACCGGGCTATTCCCATTACACTGAAAGAAACAGCAGCCCAGATAATGAAGTGCTTATCCAAGTCAGAATCACTAGAAGCAGCTGTATCAAGCCCATAAGTAGCTATTGCCTATCTGTGTCTACATTCCAACAGAGTGTTTATTACACTCTTGGGCCCGATTCTATACTTGTGCAATGTTTGTTTCTTAGGGACATTAAGAGGAGATGACACTCTGAGCTCCTTGCTGAGAACCTTAGCTACCTGACACATTATCCAGGGTAAACCTAAATGTCTCTCTTTGGATGTTACTTTCTGTAGCTCTATTCTTAAGCCCAGCCTCTGTGTTCCATGATCAGGGAGTGTAGTGAGCATGCCTAGAATGATTCAGGGTATCCCCCACCATCATGAGGGTGAATACTCATCTGATTGACACTCTGCAGCATTTCAAATTCTATTGCAGCTAATAATTGTCGTAAATGGACAATGTTGTTTCCTCTTTTGGGATGTTTGTTTGTCTCTCAAACCTAAAAACTGAAATGACTGAGAAATGAGATTTTTTGATTGCCAAGAGATGTTTGTTGGAGTGTCTGTGTTTGCAGCTTACTTTCTAAACAGAGGTGCCTGATACTTACAGGCTGGTGGACTGGGCCTTTAGGGTGGCCAGCTGGAGGCTTCAATGGGTCATAGGAAAGAGAACACGAAGAAGATGTTCCCCCTGCTGTCTGTTCTACATCTGCCCTGCAAACACCCTAAGGACAGAGTGAACACTACATAAAAGATCATTGCTAGCACCCAGTTCTGTGTGGAGGAATGTGCCTTCTGACTAAGCGTTCCTATTGTCCCCTCAATCCCACTTAAATCAAGAGTTCTCCTTTGCTTTCAATTGTAAGTCACTCTGAGATACCAGGATCACCTCACCTGAGACTATGAACTCCACAGCAGCACTGGCATGTGAGAACAGGTAGAGATAAGTCTTGACAACCTTAGCATCTGTATGTGCTGGAGAGGGTGGGCACTCACAGCACTCATGGAGAGTTCTGCCTGGAACTTCTGATTTTGGAACTTTGATTTAGTTGAAGGGTTTGGTGGACAGACCACTCCTTGGAAAAAATGAAAGTGCCTACAGTGTATATTGACCAACATAGCAGAATCATAGTCTTTCGTGAGTGTACTGTGGACTTAGGTTGCACTGAGAGGTAAGGAGTCACAAAGAGAGGTCCTGAATAGAAGAGAGATGATGCGAGGTTGCCTTTCTTGTTCTGAGTTGAAAGCTGTCCTGGGTTTCCCTTGAGGACACTGGAACTGTGTCTCTTTTGTCTGACGGAGCTCATCTCCTGCTGATCTGCTCTCCATCTGTTCTTACCCAAGATCCTTACTCCTCATCTCAACCCTCAGTTCCTGGGCTCTCCAATGAAAGCCTGAGAAGAGGCTAGGTCCCTGACAGAATCTCTTTAGTTCCTCACCTGTGATCAGGATGTCCAATGGTCACTGGAGGCTGACCACTCATAGTAGAGGTTCTGTGAATCATAGCATCTGTATTTTCCTCCAGTGGACCGGCTCACATAGCCAGTATGAAGTTGGCCATGGAGAGGCCAGTCTGGATGTGTTGGCTAAGGTGCTGCATGAAGTCAGCTTTCCTCAAGTTGTAAAAAACCAATCTGTCATAGTTGATATCAGAGCAACACTGCAGGGTGAGGCTCATTTCAGAGTCCAGAATATGGCCTTGGTGAGTCAGTAGAGATGGCTTCTTGGACAGTCCTAGAGTGAAGGTGACAGGCTAGGGACTGAGGATGTGATCTTACCAAATACTTGTGGGCTCCCATCCTGCCCTGCACAGGTAACAAATTCTACCCAAGTGAGGATCTTGTTCAGAGCACATGTTGTACATTTAGTCCTTCTCTACCTGCAGTCCTCTAGAGGGGCAGGCCATGGCAAAGGGTTTAGGGTCTCAGAAAATTATTGTGAATGACAGTGGGGACTCACCTGAGATGTGAGTTTTCATAAGCTCTCACTGTACAGACCACATCTCTGGGGTATCCTAGTAGTAAATGTAACATCTGAATGTTCTGTTTGGGTTGTGGTCTCCTTTTCCACAGTGAACAGGGTATCGAATACTTAGTAGCATCTATATAATGTGAATTCAGAGAGGTGGGAAATTTCTCTTCTTCTTTGGTGAGTATGAACTTGTATCCCTCTGTTGAGCTACATTTGAGCTTCATTTTCCTCCTGATGTCACCATAGTGCTGGACAGTACTGAAAGGACAGGATTATTGTAGTGGATTTCTAGTAGAGAAGGAGGAAAAGTTACATGTTCTCATGCAGTCATGATATTCCTTGGGGCAAATATTTTGGAGGGAATACAAATCAGCGCAGAGCCTAAGGCTGGACTGTGACTGTCTCCTTACGTGTCACCATTAGTTCCAGCGTGTCACAGTGCACTGACCAACCAGCTGAGTTTTAACAGTAACAGTGATATTGCTTTTCATGTTGCCTTGTCACAAAAAGGATAGTGAAGTTGGTCTTTTCCCAGACTTCTCTGGGGTCTGTTTTACACATGTTCTGTGGCTTCCCTCTTTATGCAGAAAATACATTTCTGTATCAAGGTTCCCTCACACCAGATGGCCATGGAACTTTGGAGGTGATCACAGAGCCGGCCTCAGCCTTGATAAAGGCTTTGGGGAGATTCCCTGCCAGAAAGTAGGAAAGAAGGAGGTGGGTTTCCTTGAAAGTTGCACAGAGGAAGTCTCACTTGGAGATAGATGACATTTAAGGTAATCCAGAAAAGGACAAAGACCCATGAAGACTCATGTTATTCCCACATCCTGGATTTTGCTATCTCTTTCCATGTTGGTTCTGTGTCTTAGTCACACTGTCTCCTGTGCTCTGTGTCAATGGGTAAAGACCAATGGCTCTTCAAATACAGTGCACATCAAGGCTTCCCTGAGCTCCTGTCACATTTCAATATTCTATTTAGAGGCCATGGTTCCTCACCTGAGAACAGGAGCTCCAGGGGGTCTCTAGGTTCTGACCAAATCTGTGACTTTCTTCTGTAGCATGTCCATCTCTGGCTGGAGGTCACTCAACCCACAGAGAGGAAGGCCTCAAAATTCCTAGTTTTATATTTATGCTATGAGTCCTCCCTCTAGGAGTGGTTCTTTGGTTCTTCCTTAGTCAGAATGAATGTGCTATAATCCTGCCCTGAAACACACTGGAGGGTGACATTCTGTCCTGAAGTCACCACAGGGCTGGGCTGACAGGCTGAGTTTACTGTGTGAGCCTAGGAGGAAAGGCAAGAATCAGTTTAATGTGTCAGGCCTTGTCATCCTCCAGGGCTGTGAGGTGACAGTGCAGCACTGTCTTCTTGCCTGTGAAGACTAAGGATGGGGACACTTTTTCCCTCTCACCTGTCACCACCAGCTCCAGATGGTCACTGTACTTTCGGCCTCCATCATAGGTCTGATAATAACAGGGATTCTTTTCCTTCATGGCACAGGTCAATTTTTGAGATGGAGAATTCAGCCTTGTTGCCAGGTTTAGGTGAATTTCTGCTCTCCTTGGAGCTGGGCCTTCTTTATAGAGCTTGTAGTTTTTGGTTCCTCAGGTCCTCTCACACAAGAAGGTCACATTTATCTCCTTGGAGACCATAGAGTGTGTCTGTACTCTGAGGATAGGCTTAGGGAGGGCCCTGTAAGAAAAAGAGCAGTTAAGTCCCTGGACACCCATCCTCAGATTGCAGTCCTTAACTCCATGATCCTCCACCCACCCTCCAGGGCTAACACACATGTTGTGTTTTTCACTATGACTGCCCAGGCATTGCTCCTGGATATGAAGAGAAGAGCATTTCAGGACAGCTACAGACACTCACCTGTTAACACTGGGATCCAGATGCCTAGAGTCAGTTGTGGAAGAGAGTCTTTTGTAACAGATTTGTTCTGGAAACCTTAGCAGGTCCTCTCCTCTGCAGAACCATCTGAGAGCCTTCGGTTTCTTGTTGTGAGAGTGCTCAGCTACAGATCAGGATAATATCTAGATGACAGTATCCCCTCCCCCTCTTCACATCTCAACAAGACAGAAGGAAGCTGTAAAGGTGGTCATGGCATCTCCTCTCAGATACTACAACTGTGCTTGTGGGCAGAGTTACAGAGCCTGTCTGAAGGGAATGAAAACAGGGTGTGACCCTGGAGGCAGTGCTGTTGTTATGACATGGCCATATTTGAGCAGCACCACTGGAGAGGAATTTCTCTCCTCAGACACCATGCTCTGACTTCCTCAGTGCTATGACTAGGCCAGACAGTAGACCCTCTGCAATCAGGTCTTACATAGATGACATTTCCTTAGCCCACCATGTCTGCCTGTTGTCATCACTATCAGAGCCATGTTGTAGTTGACATGTGTGAACAACTCACACAACAGTACAAATTTAAGCGTGGTTTTGCTGTGTTCTTTTTCACATTTTTATGTGAAATATTTCCTTCTTTTCAACATTTTCTGATGTTTCTGAGAAATTTCTTGGTGTATATGTCTGCATCATATATATATATATATATATTATAAATTTTTATAATTTTTCTCATACTCTCAAATGCTGTTTTATAAACATGTACTACTATGTCTGTTTTTTAAATATATATACCCTTTAGTATAACTTTTAAATTATTTTTGCTAATTTATCTATTCATTTGTGTGTGTGTGTATGTGTATGTGTGTGTATACATGCATGGTACATGCATGGAGGTCAGGGGACAATTTCAGAATCAGAATTTCTTGTACCATGTTGATCCTGCTGGTCAGGCTAAAGTCTTAAAGGTGATCACAAAGAAATCTCACTGGTCAAACAATTACCATCATCATTTTCCTAAGTCCTCCTTCTTCAGTCAAAACATTACTTGATCCAAAAAGATACCCAGATATATATGAGATTCTTGTCGTCACAGGTTGCTGGTGTGACCACCATTGTTTTTGTAGCAGTTCTTTATGCAGTGGTGCAGGCGTGGGCATCACTTGAGGGCAGCACTGTATCATTGTGTTACAGTTGTAACCTTGGAGAATCTAGCAAAGGAGTTCCTGGATAATGACATCACACAGGCACAGCACCAAGTGTAGGGTGGATCTTTCTGGATGTAGTGGTCAGGCAGGGTTTGGTTTCTGTTCATAATGTTTAATGACGGCTGCTGGGGCTTTAATGACATGACTTCTTGCCCTGTCTCAGCCTTGACATTCTCTGTGATGTCACTGTGTTCAACCTGGAAGATGATAGATTTGCCCTTAAATTCCTTGTCAATGACTTACATGCAGGTATCTGCACGGTGGCAGAGTTCAAGAAACAGATCTCATAAAGTTAATTTTTCCTGTTTACTTTTGTGTTAGGGTTTGATGGAACAGCCTCCAGTATCCTGAGCACATACTCTACGAGTGAGCTACACGCCAGTTTTACTCTGTAATTTTCAATGTTTGGTGTTGTATTTTTTCCCTCTACTATCTTTTTTCCTATGCTGATGGGCTTAGTTATCTTTGTGTTTGTATTGAGACAGCCTGTGGTTATGTAGTCCTGGTTGTCCTAGACTGGTTATGTAGACCAGACTAACCTGGACCTCATAGAGATCTCCACCCTATGCTTCCCAAGTGCAGGGATTAGAGATGTGGGCCACCACATCCAGGTTTGGGTTTAAAATTTTATGTCTTTAAAATTTTCATTCCTATGTATCTTATGTCTTGCTTGAGTCCTTCTCCCTCCATCTTCCATTTTCCTTACTCTGTCCATCTGCTTACCCTCCTTACTAGCCTGAATTTTTTTTTAGTTCTTCCCCTGAACATCTGGTTGTTAGAAATGTGTTGTTTAATCCCATGAGAGTTCTCATTTCCCCTTTTACTTAATAAATGTGTGTGTTCTTTTTGTGTGTCTGTGTATTTCATCAAAAGTTTCAGAATTCTGTTGTGAAGCACATATAAACAGAGGGAAACATGTTCATACATAGAGAAATCACATACAAACTCCAAACACATAGTATATAAGTAAAAGACCTATGAAGAAAAAGATCCCTCTAAAAATACCTTTGAGATGATTTTGTGTTGGCCATATATTGCTGCTGAGACCTACCCTTCAGTGTGATTTATATGCCAATATGACTTTGTTGTAAAAAACTAAATTTTCTTTTGCAAGTATTTTTCATTTGGAGATGGCTTCAGGTTTATGGATGAAATCTTGTGGCCCTAATCCCCATTCACCTATGGGACACCATCTGGCTTAGACCTGTTCCAGCCCCGTGCATGCTGCCACAGTTTCTCTGCATCCATGAGCCTCTTTTGTCTGGAAGACATAGTTTCCTTGGTTCCATCCATATCGTCTCATTCTTACAATTTCTCCAATTTCTCTCCCTTAGAGTCCGGCCAATCCAGGGGAAGGTGAGTGTTTGATATTACCATTCCATTAAGGATTCAGAGATCCAAGGTCTCTCTCTGCACATTATTTAGAAGGGTCTCTGTGTTAGTTCCCATCTCCTACCAGAAGGAGGCTTCCTTGAAAATGGCTGAGAAAGACATTGACCTAGTAGTCACTTTTTTCTATGTTCCTTTAGGAAAACTGTAGTATAGATCTATAGCTTATCTCTTCTCAGGTTTTTGGTTTCCAAAACTATCATTCAGCTTAGATTGTTGGGGATTTGTAACACAGTTTCCATGGATGTCAGGCTGTAACTTTGACTAGAAGACCATGACTGGGAGGGTGTGAAGATTCAGCTGCTCTAAACTAAAATCAGTCTCTGAAATTTCCTTAACATCTTCTCACATTCCTGTCAGAGGATTAAAAACCACACAAGGAACTAAGAACTAGAGCAGGGAGAGGTGAGAACAGTGTTTGATAAGAAAGCACATTTGTACATCAGTACATTGAGAATTCATAGAAACTACTTTTAGTAAGAAATAGAGGCCAGGCTGGAAGCATGGGGGTGGCGGAAGACAGCCTTCAGTAAGTTTATTCCTTGGACTGAAGTTTCCATGAGATTTAATAACAACATGTCAGCGTGATTGGATTCTGGTCATTTTGACATTCATGTTGGTTGACACTGAATCTTTTTTTATTGGAAATTTTATTTACATTTCAGATGTTCTCCCCTTACCCCATTTTCCCCTCCCTCTCAAGAACTCCCTATCCCATCCCTCCTCCTCCTGCTTCTATGGGGGTGCCCCCTACTTACTCCCCCATACCTCACCTCCCTACCTCGAATCCCCCCCCCCCACGATGTCCAGCCTTCATGGGACCAAGGATCTCTTCTCCCACCTATAACACCCTTGCATATATAGCTGGAGCCATGAGTCCCTCCCTAAGTGCTTCCAGACTGGTGGTTTAGACCCTGGGGGCTCTGGTAGGTTGGTATTGTTGTTCTCCTCATGGGGTCATGTATCCTTTCAACTCCTTCAGTCTTCACTCTAACTCCTCTATTGGGAACCCCATGACCAGTTTAATGGTTAGCTGTGAGCATCTGCCTCTTAATATGTCAGACTCTCGCACACCTCTAAGGAGACAGCTATATCAGGCTCCTGTCAGCATGTACCTCCTGACATCCACATCAACATCTACCTTTGGTGACTGCACATGGGATGGATACCCCAGTGGAATGGTCTGCAGACAGCCCCTCCTTCAGTTTCTGTCCTGCATTTTGTATCCATATTTGCTCCCTTGAGTATTTTGTTACTCCTTCTGAGAAGGACTAAAGCCCCCCACACTTGGTTTTCATTCTTTATCAGCTTTATGTATTCTGTGAGTTGAATCTTGGGTATTTCAAGCTTCTGGGTTAAAATCCAATAATCACTGAATGAATACCATGTGTGTTCTTTTGTGATTGGGTTACTTCACTCAGGATGATATTTTCTAGTTCCATACATTTACATAAGAATTTACTGAATTCATTGTTTTTAATAGCTGAATAATATTCCATTGTGTAAATGTATCACATTTTTTTGTATCCATTCCTCCGTTGAAGGACATCTGGGTTCTTTCCTGTTTCTGGCGATTATAAATAAAGCTGCTATGAACATAGTGGAGCATATGTCCTTGTTATATGTTAGAGCATCTTCTGGGTATATGCCCAGGAGTGGTATAGCTGGGTCCTCAGGTAGTGATATGTCCAATTTTTGAGGAACCGCCAGACTGTTTTCCATAGTGGTTGCACCATCTTGCAATCCCACCAACAATGGAGGAGTGTTCTTCTTTCTCCACATCCTCGCCAGCATCTACTATCACCTGAGTTTTTGATCTTAGCCATTCTGACTGGTGTGAGGTGGAATCTCAGGGTTGTTTTGATTTGCATTTCCCTGATGACCAAGGATGCTGAACATTTCTTTAGGTGCTTCTTGGCCATTCGCATTTCCTCAGTTGAGAATTCTTTGTTTAGCTCCATACCCCATTTTTTAATAGGGTTATTTGGTTGTCTAGAGCCTAATTTCTTGAGTTCTTTGTATATATTGGATATTAGCCCTCTATCAGATGTGGGATTGGTAAAGATCTTTTCCCAATCTGTTGGTTGCCGTTTTGTCCTATTGACAGTGTCCTTTGCCTTACAGAAACTTTGCAATTTTATGAAGTCCCATTTGTCAATTCTTGATCTTAGAGCATAAGCCATTGGTGTTCTGTTCAGGAACTTTTCCCCTATGCCTAGGTATTCGAGGGTCTTCCCCACCTTCTCTTCTATTAGTTTCAGTGTGTCTGGTTTTATGTGAAGGTCCTTTATCCACTTGGAATTGAGCTTTGTACAAGGAGATAAGAATGGATCAATTTGCATTCTTCCGCATGTTGTCCTCCAGTTGAACCAGCACCACTTGTTGAAAATGCTGTCCTTGTTCCACTGGATGGTTTTAGCTCCTTTGTCAAAGATCAAATGACCATAGGTGTGTGGGATTCCAGAGTGGGTGGGGTACACCATCATAGAGGCAAGAGGAGGGGCGAAGGGATAGGGAGTTCCTGGGAGGGAGGGGGGAAAAAGGGGTAAGGGGAAAACATCTAAAATGTAAATAAAATATCCAATTAAAAAAAAAAAAAGAAAGTCCACAGATACTGATAACAATTATGGTAAAGGTTTTTCCAAATGCTTCATTCCAAACTTATTAAAGCTCTAAATTCCATGCAGGGCTTCTTAGCACCAGGCTCAGATCAACAGCAAGGCAAGCCCATGAAGCCAGCCCAGCTGATGACCTGAAATCTAGAAAGAAAGATACTATATAAATAAGCACAAATCCACAACAGCTTCCTTACCTGAGGGACAGGTGTCTCCATCCACTGAAACTTCCCTTGACCTGCATGGGGAAATGAATGTGGAGCTGAAGAGAAATCTGCTGTGCCTTAGATGTAAGTATGTTTTTAGGGAAAAAGACTGGAAAGATACCCCCAATGCAAAGGCAGATGACTTAAACAACCCCCTGCCCCGTGTCACCTTCAAGCCTCACTTATGAATTTTGTCAACAAAGCCAGAGTGGAGAAAGTGTGTACACAGAGGAAAACTAGAGAGACTGATTGATTTTAAAGTTTTGAATTCCAGAACCTGAGCAGAATTAAAAAAAAAAAAAAAATCAAACTTCACTTCAAACTTCCTCTAGCTTAAACATCAAGAAAATATTAGAAGTAATTAGAAAAGTTTGTAGGTTGAATAAATCCCAAATGAACTCAATCCAATTAAAGTTACAGAAAAGAGCCGGGCAGTGGTGGCGCATGCCTTTAATCCCAGCACTTGGGAGGCAGAGGCAGGCGGATTTCTGAGTTCGAGGCCAGCCTGGTCTACAGAGTGAGATCCAGGACAGCCCAGGCTACACAGAGAAACCCTGTCTTGAAAAAACCAAAAAACCAAAAAAAAAAAAAAAGTTACAGAAAAGAAAAGAAGAGAAAGAAGAGAAGCAAAGAGAAGAGAAGAGAAAGAAAAGACAGGGAAACATTTGGGTTTCAACAATATGGGTGCCTAAAGAAGATCTGAAGAGGAACAACACCAGTAGACACACTAATGTGGAAGGAGAATTTCTGTCAGGTCACCAACCCTAGATGAAGAACAATAGACAACTAAGAAATGCTGAGAGAGTTAGAATCACTTTTGTCTAGGGATGGCCCCTAGTTTCTCATGCAATGTCACATGGTGAGCCTCAAAGTCATGAAGAAACAACACTACATGGACTCAGCAGAAGGTGTTTACATATTTATGCACATATATTCATGTGTATGTATGTAACAAAGAAAATCAAGTGATCATTTTGAGTGAGTAGGGGAAGCAGAATATGGGAGTTGTTTAAAGGAAGAAAATGGAGGGTCCAGTATAATCATATTTTAAGCCTATGAAAGTTTGTATTATGGAGGTAATATTTAAATTCTATTAAGTACTGCACATATAAACTGAAATTTAAACTGAAATGACATTAGACAAACAAAATAACTGGTCATACAGAACAGAAAAATTAAAGAAGAAAATGAAAGTCTTTCTCCTAACCGTATGTGAAACACTTGTAAATAGAATTAAATATGCTTAAGATGTGTAATTTGCTGACTTTCATACACTGCTACATTATGAATTACCTGGAAGCTCATAAAAACACAAAACAGGAAATCATTATATATAAGCAAAAACAAGCATTGTAAGCAAAGACTGCTTAAAATATCAGGGATTCATTTTGTGTTGTCCATGCACTGCTGTGCCCGAGACTTGCCCTTTAGTTTGCTTTCATAGCAGTGTGTCTTTCCTGGAAAACCTAATTTTTCTTTTGCAAGTGTTTATCAGTGTGTGATAGCTTCTGGATTATAGATGAGGTCTTGTGTCTACATTGTCTCTTAGCACTGGGACATGATCCAACATAGACCTGTACTGGCCCTGTGCATGCTGCCACAGTTTCTGTGAGTCCATACTTGCATCAGACACTTACGTCTGGAAACAGTTTCCTTGGTGTCATCCTTCTCCTCAGCTCATACAATCTCTCCAACTCTTTTTCCTCTAAGTTCGCTGAGCCTAGAAAGGGCAGCCATTCCATTCAGGATTCAGTGTAGTCAGATCTTCCTCTGCACA
Source organism: Mastomys natalensis (assembly GCA_021653895.1). Classification (NCBI taxonomy): domain Eukaryota; kingdom Metazoa; phylum Chordata; class Mammalia; order Rodentia; family Muridae; genus Mastomys; species Mastomys natalensis. The sequence continues at coordinate 4,398 of JAJTUV010004004.1, read as the reverse complement.
TTGTTCAGGTGTGAGTCTGTATTATTTCTCATATTATGCAGGAGGAAGCTTCTGTGATAATTGCTGAGCAAGACATTGGTCTAGGAGTCATTTTATTGGTATCTTCCTTTATAAAATCAGTATCAGCCGGGCGGTGGTGGCGCACGCCTTTAATCCCAGCACTTGGGAGGCAGAGGCAGGCGGATTTCTGAGTTCGAGGCCAGCCTGGTCTACAGAGTGAGTGAGTTCCAGGACAGCCCGGGCTACACAGAGAAACCCTGTCTTGAAAAACCAAAAAAAAAAAATCAGTATCATCCAGAAGTTGGCCTTTTCCCTGGAATCCTTCATCTGAAGGGACAACAGTTAAGCCTCTCCCTATCAAAGCTCTGTCTGCTAACCCCCTGAATTCTTACCCAAGAGCAGGAAACTTCACTACATACTCCATTTCCCACCCATCTGCTCTGCATACATTTCAGGAAGCCTACTGGCACAGGGATACTAACTAAGCCTCTCCCCTCCCAAGTCCCTGGCCAACAACTTGCCTTAAAGTACAACCAATAGAAGTAAACTAACTCAAATACACAAAGACACAGAACCCCCCCCCCCACACACTATAAAATGACCTTAAAGCCAATATTACAAAGGTGTCAAAGGCCTTTAAAACTGAAATCAATATATCCCTTAGAGAAATCACAATTAAACATGTGAAAGAAATTCCAGGCAGATGGGACAGCATATTCCATCATGTTATAGTTTCAGAAGAGTGTTGGTTCTAGAAGCAAAAGTCCAAGTATGTGGAGGGACAGTAATTGATTTACTGAGGAAAAATCTCATCATGAAACTTCCACCTTCTTCTGAACCACAAATACATTCTCTCTGGGCACATTCTCTCCTGACATTTCTTCAACCTGAGTTCTGGATTTTCTGACAGAAATTTTGCATCATCAGGTTAATTTCCCAGATTGTGGCACCATGAAAGATATACTTTTTTCTCTTCAGATTATCTCCCAGTTGTACAATGGATCTGTCTCTGGCTGCCCCTGGCCTCAAAGACCAGAATCAGAAAGGCCATGAGGACCATGACAGCAATCCCCATCCTGATGAGATTCTCCATTGTGTGATCCTGGTTCTCTGGGGCTGTGGATTTAGACAAAGAAGTTACAGAAATTAGGGATGTTCCAAATTCCTGCAAGAAAACTAAGTGTCCTCCAAGGGCCCATGTTTTATCTGAACAGAACTTGGTTCTACTGTTTCCTATGCTATGACTTGCAATTTTCTTTATTGACCTGTCTTGGGTTTGGGCATGTTCTAGGATGGACAGATGGTCTCAGTTGATCCTGAGAATAGAATAAGAGGAGTAGAATATATGTTTACTTAAGAGACTTTGTGAGTTGCAGTATACCATTTATTGTAGATGCCCATCATTCTTACCATACAGGCTCATGGACTTCTGGGATGAATCTTTTCTTTGCCATAGCTGAGTTTGCTTTCTTATTCTTATTCAATACTCTAGGACCATTGTGCTAAAAAATCACCAATGACATACCAGTGGAACCAGCACATTCAGAGTAGAACAGTTCATTTCAGGCAGTAGTCCCTATATCACTGTTCTTAGCAGTCACAGAAGAATACTTAGTGTGATTTCTCTGGTGAGCCCATCAGAGTTTGTACAGACTCAGATCCTTAGTGATTTTTTTTTTTTTTTTTTTTTGGTGTTTTTTCTCTTATCACATTCAGATCCTTCTATTACTCACTTGATTTGACCATTTCCCTGCTCTCTGTCTCTCTCTTCCTCTCTCTGGACACTCTATCCCCCTCTTTCTTCCTCTCCCTCTCCCCCTCTGTGTGTCCCACACCCTCACCACCCCTTCTCTGTGTAAATGCAAGTGTGCCTTATAAAATATAAGTTGATGGTAAGCCGGTGGAATTTTAACCTCTTAGTAACCCAAATAACAGGACTAATTCCTATTATGCATAGATCCAAGACTGACACATCTAACATTTACTTTTATCTCACTTTTACAAATAATAGTTGTTAATACAACAGGATGTTACACTTGAGTAACATCACTTCAATCCTAGGAGGTCCGACCCCAACTTTCTCTTGTTGAGATAGGTGCACTAGGGCCTTGGAGAAGACCTTCTTAGGTACAATGTCTCTAGTAAAGTTTGAACACATACAGTCACATTTCCTCTATTCCTCTCTGGAGAGAAAGGTTGTGGACTTCACAAAGAAACAGATTTTGATTGCAATTGGTGGATCTTATTTCACTTGATGTGAAGCTTGTTTTGGTGTAGTTTTTATGATGAATTCAGTGTGATAGGGTTAAGTTATGGATTTGAATATGATGTGAACAGAAAGATAGTATAGCAGGGTTTGTGATTATTACACTAAGGCTGTGTCTTCTCCTGCAGTCACCATGACCCATGACTGCACTGAGAGCAAGGATCTGACAGGCATCCTGTGAATCCTGTCTATTTGAGGTTGAGAAGAAGAGGTTGGCAAACCAGTTCCTGTTTCGGATTCTTTATCTTTCGGTGTCCTCCCCAAGATTCTCTTTTCAAAGTACATGAAATCTCTGGTTCCATTAACAGGGAGCATAGTGTGCACCTCTAGAATGATTCAGACTATCCCCCACCATCATAAGGGTGAATACCCGTCTGACTGACACTGCAGCCTTTCAAACCCTATGCTAGCTAAGTATTGTTGTAAATTGAGAATGCTGAGACACCACTTCAGTTCAGAGAGATCAGGATCACCTCAACTTGAACCATGAGCTCCACAGTCATTGGTCTATTATAAGATGAGTATAGATGAGTGCAGGCATCTATAGCACCTGAAGATGCTCCTAAGTTTGGACATCATAGATATCAGAGAATCTTAGAATTAAGCCCCATAAGCTAGCCTGAAGGAACCTAAATCCTCTACCATGACCATTTGAAACACCCCTACCTTGTGTCAACAGACTAATGGCCAGACCCACTGCAGAATCAGGTTCTAGAGATGTCGTTTGTCAGGAGAGGCCATGCGTGAAACCAGCACAATTTAGATATGTGAACCAGGCTTCTCCCATTACACTGAGAGAAACAGCAGCCCAGAAAGGGAAGTGCTCATCCAAGTCAGGATCTCCAGAAGCAGCTGTATCAAGTCGATATGTAGCTATTACCTATCTGGGTCTACATTCCAACAGAGACTTTATTAGCACTCTTGGGAATGACTCTATGCTTGCAAAATGCTTGTTTTTAGGAGCTTTAAGGGGAGGTAACAGTCTGGTTCCTTGCTCACAGCCTTACCCACCTGCCACATCATCCAGCCTGAACTTCAATGTCTCTCTTTCAGAACTACTTTCTGTAGCCCAATAGTTAAGCCCCAGCCTCTGGGTTCCATTAGCAGGGAGTGTAGTGAGCATGCCTAGAATGATTCAGGGTATCCCCCACCATCGTGAGGGTGAATACTCATCTGATGGACACTCTTCAGCATTTCAAATTCTATTGCAGCTAATAATTGTTGTAAATGGACAATGTTGGTTTCTTTTTTGGGATATTTGTTGGTCTCTCATAAATAAAAGCTGAAATGACTGAGAAATGAGATTTTTGATTTCCAACAGCTGTTTGATAGCCTCCTGTTTGCAGCATGTTCCCTATACAGAGGTGCCTGATACTTACAGGCTGTTGGGATGGGCCTTTTGGGTTTCCAGATGGAGGCTTCAATGGGTCCTAGGAGACAGAACAAGAAGAAGATGTTCTTTCTGCTGTCTGTACTACATATGCCCTGTAATCTCCCTTAGGATGGAGTGAATATTACATTAAGGATCTTTGCTGGCATACAGTTCTGTGCTGACGAGTGCGTCTTTTGACAAAGTCTTCCATTTGTCTTCTTAGTCCCAATACAAATCAAGAGCTCTGCTAGAGTGTGAACTGTGACTCATGCTGAGATGTCAGGATCACCTCACCTGAGACTGTGAGCTCCACAGGGGCACTGGCATATGATAACAGGTAGAGAGATGAGTCTTGAGATCCATAGCACCTGTAGATGCCTGAGTGATTGGAGGTCACAGCATTCATGGAGAATTCTGCCTGGAACTGCCGGTCTTGGGACTTTGATTTTAGTTGCAGAGGTTGTTGAACTGATCCTCCTTGGATAGAATGAAAGTGTCCACACTGTACATTGACCAACACAGCAAGGTCACATTCTCTCCTGAGTGTACTGTGGAGTTAGGCTTCACTGAGAGGGAAGGAGTGTCAGCGAGCTGTTCTGAAGAGAAGAGGAATGATGAGAGGCAGGCTTCCTTGTTCTGAGCTCAAACCACACATGATTCCACCCTGAGAACCTGGGTCTCTGTCTCTTTTGTTTGGATGAGCTCATCTGCTCACCAGTCTCTGCATCTGTTCCTCCCCAAGATTCCCGTCTCTCATCCC
>JAJTUV010004003.1:0-30810 GCA_021653895.1 Mastomys natalensis | reverse complement strand
TAGAAAAACTTTTATTTCATTACAAAATATTACAACTTAAAGAACCAGCTATAGCTCTCTCCTCCACCGAGCAAGATGCCCAAAGGAAGAAGGCCAAGGGGAAGAAGGTGGCCCCGGCCCCGCCGTCGTCAAGAAACAGGAGGCAAAAAGGGGTCAATCCTCTATTCGAGAAAAGGCCCAAGAACTTCGGATTGGGCAGGACATCCAGCCCAAAAGAGACTAACACGCTTCGTTAAAGGCCCGCCACATCAGGCTGCAGCGGCAAAGAGCCATCCTCTATAAGCGGCTCAAAGTACCTCCTGCCATTAACCAGTTCACCCAGGCCCTGGACAGGCGAAAAGCTACTCAGCTGCTTAAGCTTGCCCACAAGTACAGGCCAGAGACAAAGCAAGAGAAGAAGCAAAGGCTACTGGCCCGTGCTGAGAAGAAAGCTGCTGGCAAAGGAGACTCCCAACTAAGAGACCACCTTGTCCTCCGAGCAGGAGCCAATACAGTCACCACCTTGGTGGAGAACAAGAAGGCTCAGCTGGTGGTGACTTGCCCATGATGTAGACCCCCTGAGCTGGTGGTTTTCCTGCCTGCCCTGTCTCGAAACATGGGGGTGCCCCACTGCATCATCAAGGGAAAGCCAGGCTGGGGCACTGGTCCACAGGAAGACATGCAGCACTGTCTGCCTTCACACAGTTAACTCGGGAAGACAAGGTGCTCTGGCTAAGCTGCTGGAAGCTATTAGGACCAATTATAATGACAGATATGACGAGATCTGCCGCCACTGGGAGGCAACGTCCTGGGTCCTAAGTCTGTGGCTCGCATTGCCAAGCTGGAAAAGGCAAAGGCTGAAGAAGTCGCCACTAACTGGGTTAAAAAATGTACACTAAATGTTCTGTACTAAATATATAATTAAAAAAATACAAAAAAAAAAAAAAACCGCTGTAACAGGAGATGAGAATTACAGGAGACTCTAACACAAATCCAAGGAACCAAAACATACAGGGGTGGCTCACACCTCTGTGCGCCAGGATCACTGTGAAAGATGAGCTCATGGTCTCTGTACAGACCAGGCTGGCCTTGAAATCAGAGACCTGCATGCCTTTAAATTCCAAGAGCTCAGATTCAAGGTATGTGCCACTGTGTCTGGCAAAAAAATAATAACTTCAAATAGTGTGTATGGTCGTTTTATTTATGAAGTTGTATTTATATTTTTATAGGCATGTTGTCTCTGTGCCTAGTACCCAGGGCCTTGAAGAAGAGGCAATTGTGAGCCCGTGTGATGCTAGAAATTGAATCTGAGTTCATTGGAAGATCAGCCAGTGCTCTTAACTGCTGAGCCATCGCTACAGAACAAAAACCTTTTAAGACAGGGTTTCTGGGAGCTCTGCTGGTCTAAAACTCAGAGCTTCTAGTCTGAGTGCCATTGCCTGGCAAACCCTTTTTATTTATTAATTAAGACAAGGAAATGAAACTGCAGCCGATTGCAGACATAATGTTGTGTGCCTTGAATTCTAGCACTGTAGAGGCAGAGGTAGGTAGATCTCTTGGTTTAGTCTGACGTGTGTTACAGAGAAAGACAAAGTACCCTGTCCCTGTCAGAGAGACAAAGAGACAGAGAGAGAGAGACAGAGAGACAAAGAGGGAGATTACAAGGTTGGAGATGTGTCTCCGCGATAAGGTGCTTGCCTTGAATCTGTTATATCTCCAGCTCTACAAAAACAAATTAAAAAGAAAAATCCACAAAAAATAATAAAAAATGAAACCAACATCATCCGCTACTCACACACATGTTGTTAAAATACTAATATATTTGATTGTTTCAGGAATTGGAGTTTATTCCTTTTTACTCTGTAGCTTTGACTGTCCTGGAATTCCCTCTGTAGATCAGGCTGGCTTTGAACTTAATGATCCACTTATCTCTGCCCCCTTAGTGCAAGGGGTTAAAAGAGTGTGCCACCAACAACAGCTAGAAAGTAGACTTTAATCAAGAACGAGTTTTATCATCGATTTTTAACTTGTTCCAAAATGGTTCGGGTTGTTTTTATTTTTAGTTATGAGATAGGGTTGGGTTGGATAGCCCAGGCTAGCTTAATACTCATCCAGTTGTTTGATTTGGCCTTAAATTTTATATATAGCAATCCTCTGTTTCATCTACCTTCTGAGAGCTGGGACTCTGGGTAAGCCTCTCCACAGGGACTCTAGTGTTCTTCATGCCCAAGGCTTGCTATAATTATGTCAATTAGGAATAATGCCTGAGGGTTCCCCCTTCTGCTTCCAGCTCTAGAAGCTAAGGCAGGAGATGGAGTTCCAGAAAGCATGGATTCTAGAGCTAGACTATCTCATGAGGAAAATAAAATGAAAACGAAAATTCAAACATAGAACCACGTGACCCCGCAACACAGCGTCGAGATAGAGATCTGAGCAAAATGGAATCTGCTCTTGGAGTCTGACAAGCAACATGGTTATCAGCAGGAGCTTGAGCACCAAGGAAGAAAGATACTCATCAAAAAGGACACAGTAGGAGTTCTAGGGACCTGGGACTTCTTTCTGTTTGTTGAGAATGCACTGCGACGTGCTGCCTCCTCTCCTGGAACTCACCATCCTCCTGCCTCAGGACCATACTGCCTACTAAAGGTACCTAGTACCAGTTACGTCCTCCGTTGTGTCCCATCAGACACACAGCTTTGCTAGTCTGCCTCCCTCCCTGGTTAACTTACCTGGCTTGTCCTGTCTTTGAGTCAGCAGCCCTGTCTTCCCAGATCTCTCTGCAAACTGCTGGTTCCGGGTGAAATGCTGGGAACCACAGCGCCATAGCTTATATAGGGAGGATCAGAACTGTCTTCCGGTTACTAATCTGCTCAGAGATTGCCTCAAGCCCTGTAGACGCCATTTTAGATCTCATATTAGAAACCCAGAGGATAGATTTAAGGTGGGACTGCCGGGATGGAGGGAGGGGATAAATTGATTAAATTATCAGGGTGTGGTCATGATACAAGCTACCATGGAGGCTGAGCCTGGAGGATTGTCAATTCAAGGCTAGCCTGGGCTTCTGAGTGAGTGTAAGGCTGGCTGAGGAAATTCAAAGAGATGCACTCTCATACCTTTAAAAATGACTAAATAAACAAATAATTTTGTCTGCCTCGGCTGGGGACACAGTTCAGATGTCAGGTGTATGACTTAGCATGCAAGGAGCTTGAGAGGGTCTGTCTGTAGCACTGTATGAAACCGGGTGTGGTGACACACACCTGTAATCCCAGGAAGGAGGATCAGAAGTTTAAAGTCATGTTTAGCTATAGAGGAAGTTTGGGGCCAGCCTGGGCTACATCACACCATTTCTAAATGAATAATTGAGGCCTTGGGACACTGAGGGTGTGTCTCAGAGATAATGTATTTGCCAGGGATATGTGAAGCCTTACAGAGTTCAATCTCTGGGACAACTTAGGGTGAGGATAGGAAAGGATATGAAAAAATGTGATAGGACATGTATGAAATTTGCTAAAAATTTCATGAACAATATTTTTAAAGATAAATAATTAATTGGGCAGTTTGGGGCCTGCCTTTTATGCTCTCACTCAGTGACGAGAGGAAGGCAGATGTCTGTGAGTCTCAAGGCATCCTGTCTACAGAGCAAGTAGCAGGACAGTCAGGGCTAAATAAACAGACCCTGTTCCCAAAAACAATAGAGTAAAAATAATAATAATAAAGTCAATGAGTTGGCATGTCTAGTTCCCTGGTCTGGTCTCATGCCCCTGCCATGATAGTGAAGTCAATTTATGAAGATGAGCAAACTCCAGTTAAATGCTTTCTTCTGTGAGAGTTGTCTTGGTCATGGTGTCTCTTCACAGATTCAGCACTGAGACTCTTGCCTTTGTTGTTTTGTGTTATTGGTTTTTGTTGTTTGATGGTTTGTTTGTTGTTTTTTTTTGGTTGGTTTTTGGAAACAGTGTTTCTGTGTGTGGCCCTCGCTGTCCTGGAACTCTGTAAACCAGACTGGTCTTGAACTCAGAGATCTGCCTACCTCTACCTATGGAATGCTGGGATTAAAGGTGTGTGCAGCTGCTGTCCAGCTATGTCTTTATTTTTCTGTTTTTTATTTTTTTTTGTTTCTTTGTTTGTTTAGTATGGCTTTGTTTTCCTTTAAATATGTCTTCAAGCGTTTTCTTTAGGAATAAATGTGTCTTTTCAGTTTTGGTTACACTTTGTTACTTTGTGTGTGTGTGATTGTGGGAGGGAGCAGGTAGTCAATGCATAACATGGCGCCAATAAGCTGATCCCGTTTGCAGCAAGCTCCTTTGTACACTGAGCCATTCAGAGGCCCTTAAATACATTTATTTCAAGGTTTATTTTTATTTCAAGTGTATGAGTTTTTTGCCCAAATATCTGTAAGTGAACTGGGAGTTATAGATGTTTGTGAGGCATCATGTAGGTGCAGGAACCAAACCTGGGTCCTCTGGACCATCTCTCCAATCCTGCAGATAAGTATTTGTAAGAATGTAAGGACTTACACTTCCAGGATGTTGAAGTCCTGGAGAGAGTGGTACACAGAGGGTATGGAGGCTCTGTGGTCCTGTCCTATCTTGTCGTATCTATCTTTTTACTGAATCCTCTGTAATATCCTTTTAAAAAGACAGCAGCTGCCTTGCAGTGGTGGCGCATGCCTTTAATCCCAGCCCTTGGGTGGCAGAGGCAGGTGATTTCTGCGTTCGAGGCCAGCCTGGTCTACAGAGTAGTTCCAGGACAGCCAGGACTACACAGAGAAACCCTGTCTCAAAAAACAAACAAACAAAAAAAAGAAACAAGCCGGCAAGAGTGGTTCCCTGATATCTGGGAGTCACTGGTACAACTTAACATAATCCAGGGAGGAGATGGGAGACACCCCAGTTTATGGCCAAGTAGTCAGAATGCCCAGAGGCCTGCAAGTGAAATGGCATCTGAAGTGGAGCAGTCTTGGGGGACAGAACTCTCACCTGTGGGACACACCTCTACCCTCAGGTACCCGGTCCCCATACTGGGCTGCATCAGGGGATACCCAGCTTGCACCCTCTGCAAGCCTGGGGGAGAAACTGCACCCAGTGAAATGACTGGAGTCTGGGGAGTATTCAGTGTTGTGTTGAAAATGAAAAAATAAACATGAAACACTTTATGGCAGTTTCCTCCCTCTATATTTTATTAGTAAGAAATACTTCATAGTTCTTTGACAGATGGAGACAGGAGGCCTGGGAATTCAAAGTATTCTTGATCACATAGCAAGTTTGGGGCCCTGCATGAGATTCTGTCTCAAAGTAATGATAATACTGTCGGGAACTATGATAATAATTAAAAAAAGAAACACTTAAAATTGATAAGCAGGTCGTCAGATCTCTGAGTTTATACATTTAAATATTAATCTATTTTGATGTTGTGTATAGGGGTGCTTTGCATCCATGTTCATGTGTGCGATACACATATGTGCAGTGCCCTATAAAGGCCAGGTGTCTGACTCCACTAGAACTGGAGCTATGGGGTGGTTGTGAGCCACCACACGGGTGCTCTGGAAGAGCAGTAGTCTTTTTCTTTTTTTTTTGTGTTTTTAAAGACAGGGTTTCTCTGTGCAGTCCTGTCTGTCCTGGAACTACTCTGTAGACCAGGCTGGCCTTGACTCAGAAATCCACCTGCCTCTGCCTCCCAAGTGCTGGGATTAAAGGCGTGCGCCACCACAGCCCTGCACTTTTTTTTAACATATAGCATACCACTTTCTTTTTTTATTGGAAATTTTATTTACATTTCAGATGTAATCCCCTTTCCCCATTTTGCCCACCACCACCAGGAACCCTCTATCCCATCCCCCTCCTCCTGCTTCTATGAGGATATGCCCCCACCCACCCTCACACCTCCCCACCCACAATTTCCCCACATGGGGGCATCCAGCCTTCACTGGACCAGGCTCTGGCAGACCTCTAAGGAGAGAGCTATATCAGGCTCCTGTCACGTGCACTTCCTGGCAATCTAAGTCTTTCCAGGGAAACACTGGATCCCGAATTAAGCAGACCCCTTTCTCTCGTGGGTTTTCATGTGTCTCTTCAAAGTCCCCTGGTGTGTGAAATGCCTGTCACACTTCTGACAGTTGTAGGGTTTCACGTTGTGATGGATGCGGAAGTGGACAGTGAGGTTGCCCTTGTGGCCAAAGCCTTCCCCACAAATCTTACACACATAAGGCCTCTCATTTGGTGAAGCCGTCCATGGCCCTGCAGGGTGGAATAGTGGGCGAACTTCTTTCCACAGACTGCACAGGTGTAAGACTTCTCCACCAGTGTGGACACGCTGGTGGAATCTCAGATATGGGGAAACTGAACGAAGGCCTTGTTGCACAAATTGCACTTGAAGGGTCTCACTCCTGTGTGTGTCCTCTGGTGGAGGTCAAACTGAGATCTGTAAAGAAACCTCTTCTTGCATTCAGTACACTGAAACGGAGCCTGGCCAGCTAGAATGTTAGCATGTTCTACAGGCTGTGGGTAAGCAGGCTGTAGCCCATCTTCTGTATTGCTCATATAGGAGGCCACTCCTTGGGAAGTGGCTAAGTTGAAACCACGAAGACTCTGAAGATCCCTATTCAAGTCTAAATCTCTTCCTAGAATATGGGTCAATGATGACACAGCATCCTCAATGGTGTCTTCTTGAGGCAGCATGGCACCCTTTACTCTTGAGAGAACCAGCTGGAAGAGAATCCACACAAAACATTTAAAGTATTAAATGCTGTCTCAAAAAAAGAATTACATATATTTGATTGTGGAAGGTTGTGCTAGTCTAATGTGGATGTCAGAGGATAATTTTTGGGTTGATTCTTTCTGCCCACCTTCTACATTGAGACATGCAGTACTTAAAGACCATTCTGCTTGCCAGTTTGGTCCACCACAGGCACAGCAGGCAGAGGTGAGATGTACACAGCATGCTGACATCCATTGTCTGGATCTGGCATAACTCTGCCATCCTGAGGAGCGTTGCAGAACCCCAAGAGTGTCTAGGTTCCCTGTAGACAACCTCAGGAGCCCCAGAAATAACCAGCTTGAAACGTGTCCCACCAATCCATTGTGTCCACCCGGGGCACAACCAGCAGAGGTGACATGTGCTTGGTCACTTGGTTTCTATTGCCTGGCTCTGGACATGCTGTGCTTTTCCAAGGAGCCTGTCAGGACCCTCTCACTGGAAGTACACAGAGCAGGGGTCACCTGGAAAAACCAGCTTGGAACAAAAAACCACTACCAATCCCATGCCAGTCAGGCCTATCTGGTGGACATCTGGGGCACATCTGGTGAGGTAGTTGCAGGGGTGGTCACACACACACACACACACAACACACAGACTGTTATCACCATATAAACAGTCTGATAAAAAACCACATGATCATCTCATTAGATGCTGAAAAAGCTTTTGACAAAATTCCCAACACCCATGCATGTTAAAAATCTTGGATATATCAGAGATACAAGGCACATACCTAAACATTTAACAACAACAACAAAAAAAAACACAATATACAGCAAGGCAATAACCAACATAAATTAATGGAGAGGAACTTAAAGCAACTTCACTAAAGTCAGTGACAGGATAAGGCTGTCCACTCTCTCATTGTATGAATCTGCAGAATCCCATCAAAATTCCAACACAATTCTTTTACAAAACATGAGAAAAGAATTCTCAAGGAATACTAAAAAACCCAAGATGGCTAAAAAGAATCCTGTACAATAAAGGAGATTTTGGAGGCATCACTATCCCTGACCTCAACTGTACTACAGAGCAAAGGTAATAAAAACTACATGATATTGGCATGAAAACAGGCTGATCAATGGAACACTATTGAAGACCCAGAAATCAGCCTCACACTCATGGACACTTGATTTTTGACAAAGAAGTCAAAAGCATACAATAGAAAAAAGCAAGACAGAAGGACAGACAGAAAGACAGACAGACAGACAACAAGAAAGCAAGAGAGTAAAAAATTAAAGAAGAAAAAAAATACTCTTCAACAAATGGTGCTGGTCTAATTGGATGTCTGCATGTAGAAGAATGCAAATACTCATATGTATCATGCTGCATGAAACTCAAGTCCAAGTAGATCAAAGTCGTTAACAAAAAACGAGATACACTAAATAAGAGAGTGGACAATACCCTCGAATGCCTTGGTACAAACACACAAACAAAGCCAATAACCCAATTAAAAATGGAGTACATGGGCTGGAGAGAAGGCTCAACAGTTAAGAGCACTGAGTGCTCCTCCAGAGGTCCTGAGTTCAATTCCCAGCCAGCACATGATGGTTCATAACCGTCTGTAGTGGCATCTGATGCCTTATTCTGGTGTGTCTGAAGACAGCTACAGTGTACTCATATCCATAAAATAAATTTTTAAAAAGAGAGAGAGAGTAAGAGGTACAGAGCTAAACAGAATTCTCAGAGGAATCTCTAATGGCCTAGAAACACTAGAAATGTTCAACATCCTTAGTCATCAAGAAATACAAATCAAAGCAACCCTGAGATTCCACATTACATTTCTCAGAATGCTAAGATGAAAAAGTCAAGCAACAGTGCACGCTGTAGAGGATGTGGAGCAAGGGGACGAGTCCTCCATGACTGGTGAGATTGCAAAGTTGTGAAACCGCTTTGGAAGACAATTTGTCAATTTAGGAATAGATCTACCTCAAGGACCAGCTACAACTTTCCTGGACATAACAAGATGCTCCACCATACCGAGACCTCCCCCTTCTCAGGGAAGAGGAGGATGGGGATGACTAATGGGGGTCAGAGGAGGAGCGGGCTGCAATTGGGATGTAAGTTGAATAAATAAATTAATGGAAAACATAGTTTATGCAAAAAAAATTTAAAGTCGATCAACCATACCAGACTTGTCCAAACTCAACTGTGCTGCTGGCTGGGAACATCCCATCAACTCCCCAAGAGCACTGGACAAGTAATCAGTACCCAGTGAGTTCCCTCCTTGCACTCAACAATTTGTCCTGACCAACAAATACAGATGACTCCAGCTCTTCCCAGTGAGGAAATGAGGCTGTCCCCAGGCTCTCCTCAGGTCTCAGGTAGGCTGGCTGTCTCCTGTCAGGTATTACTCCCAACAAAATGTCCTCTTCCTTGACAGGGACAATTCAGAACAATGAATTATGGGTGTGTGTTTGTTCATGGAGAAGTGGAGCTTAGAAATCTGTCTTGATCTGGTGCACTAACTCTGTTTCAGAGTGGTGGGAACATCCATGCTTCTGGAGCCCACCTTTTCATACCACATAGACAACAGTCTTCTCTAACTTGTACATCTGTAGAAGTTATGTCCTGGTTCTTCCCCCAGCCCCATGCTCTCAGAAGTAAGTATTTACAAATACCTTGGACACAGAGGCAGATTATTCTCTGATTAAATCATAACTTCAATTCTCTCAATTATTTTCATCTATTTCTGCCATGTGGCTGATTACCTGTGCTCAGGTACCAAGCCTCTCTCACATCTTCCAGGAAGCTCTCCCACACCAGCCTCTATCCCAGAATTTCTTCTACATCCTAGATGACCCACCTTCAATTTTACCCTTTTCTATAGTCTATAGGTTTATTGATTGACAGGTGATGGCTCCATACAATACATAAGGCAGTCTCTAAACATACATCTCTCATTAACATATAACTAACTACCATAATTCTAAATCTCACACTGGTTGTTACTTTAATTTTTAAATGCATTCTTCCCTCCCCTTGACTCTACAAGAAAAATGCCTCTCAACCTTGGTGATACTAAGATTTAGGGTTAAGGGGATTGGAGATGATATGGCTAAGTGACCAAGATCACTCACTGCTATTCTGGAGGGCCTGGATTTGCACCCACAAGGAGGTTCAGAGCCTCCTGTAAGTCCAGGTCCAAGGGGTCTAACACTCTCTCTCACCCCTAAAGAGACTAGGCACGCATATGGTATACAGATCCACATGCAAGAAAAAAATCACACAGATAACAGGACAATATAAAAGTAAATTGAATGATTCTGATGTAGAGAAAGTCTCTTCTGGTACATATTGTGGACATTGAAATGGCAGTGATAGACACTGTTAATAAAAACTCTTAGCCAGTTGTAATGTCCCATGCCTTTAATCCTGGCAGTCAGGAGTCAGAGGAAGGCAGATGTGGAGTTAGAAACCAACCTAGTAGTCTACAGAGCAAGTTCCAGGACTGCCAGTGTGACAGAGAAACCCTGTCTTGAAAAACAAAGCAAAAAGATTCTAAGAAGTAGACATGGGGTGGGGATAGGCAGGAAAATGGTGAGAGGATAGAACTGGAGAAAGTCCAGAGGAGAGGGGCATGGTAGAGCTGGTAATAGAAATAAAGCAAGTCCTAAGGACAGGACAGGACAGGGCAAGAGTGCTGAACTCATGAACTTAAAGCAGCTACAGAGACCCTTACAGCATCCAGCAATCACTATTCCAGACAAGAAGTAGGAGGAGCACAGGAGTCCCCGCCCCTAAAGGAGGAGCTTCTGGACACTTGATGGCTTTGCTGTGGGGTTGGGAGAGTTGGGTTTTCTGGATCACTGGTAGGTCTGACCTCAATCCAGAGCATGGCCTCACACCCAGGGCATCTAGAAGTAGCACAAACTAGATTCAGGGCAGGGAGGTTAGTCTTCAAAGAGGGGCTGAGGTAAAAGTATGGATCTGGAGAGATGAAGCAAAAGAATGGAGGGTGGAAAAGTAAACTTTCCTACTGGCTTCAGGCCCTGAAGACTGCTGGAGAAAGAACCCCTTCTGTCCACTCACCATGTCTTCATTCCTCACACCCAATCAGATACAGTATTCACTAGCTTTTCTCCTTTGCTTGTTCCCTGCTCTGTGGTACTAGAGCTCTGAAGGCAAGCGCTCTCTTACTGAGAGTCACATCCCTCCCCACTGGTGGATCCTGGCATGCCTGCTCTACCTCGGCCCACTCCACAACCTTGGACATTTTTTTCTGGTTAGTTTGAAACAGGGTCGTGATGAGTTGCCCAGGCTGTCTCTGAACCTATGTAGCCCAGAATGGCCTCACACCTAAATCCCTTAGCTTTCCAAGTGGCTTTGAGTACAGGACAGCACTCTGCTTTATCAGTGTATGTTGATGCTGGCCTCACAGTTATTGTTGAAAGAGTCTCACTGTGTAGTTCTAGCTGGCCTTGAACTCAGAATACTTGTCACACACACTCCACCTCAGAGCTGAGACTAAATGCTTGCACTGCCGGGCCTGCTCTTAATGCTGATCTTTCATGAGTTAGCAGGCAGAAGTCTTCATTCTGTACAACAATATGCATGAGATAGATACGTCTAGGGTTTCAGTGGGTTCAACCACCAGTCATTAGCAGAATCTCTCCAAAACTTCCTGTCTTCTAGCTCCTTCTCCCAAATCACCCCCATGGATAATGCCGTGCATTCACCTGGCTGGTGGATGGCTCTTCGGTTCTGAGAGGTTCTGCAGCTCTGGGTTCTGCTGCTCCAGGCTGGCCTGGCCTATGTTGAGAATCTCCGTCGTCCTCTTTGAGAGGTGCTCTTCGGACAGATCTATTGGATTCCATTTCTCCTCTGGGGCTTCTTCCTTCCCAACACTGGGATCCGAAGGAGGTATGACTGTCCTTGGGAGTAGATTATGGACTGTGGGGAGAAAAGGAATTGGGCTCAGACCCCGAGTAGAGCCTGGATAGAGTTCTCCAGCAAGCAGTCTTGCATCTGTTCTGATTTAGCAGACCAGCTTGGTATATTTGCAAATCTGTCTTTCTGAGGATGGATTGGTCCACATGGTCACACTCAGCTACACAGTGACATGGGGACCAGCCTGGGCTACATTAGACTCTGTCTCAATAGAAAGGGGTCTGTGGCAACAAAGTTGGAAAGATGGCTCAGTGGTTATGAGTGCTGACGGCTCTTTGCTCACTGACTGTTCAAGGTCACAGACCTGCACCAACATAGTGGCTCATTACAGTAACTCCAGTACCAAGGGGACCTGATGTCCTCTCTGGCTTCCAAGGGAATCATGAATGCATAGAAAACATACAGATTAAAACAACAGCACAACAAGACAACAACAAAGGAACTGGAGAGTTAGCTCAGAGAGTAGGAGCACAGTTGCTTTTCCAGAGCACCCGGGTCCACTTCCCAGCACCGACATGGCAGCTCACAACTGTAGTTCCAGTTGCAGGGCTGCTGGTACTCACACAGACATAGAGGGAAAACACATGAATAAATAAGAGCATGTAAAATAAACAATAAATTAGAAATAAAAGCATTGTTTCTGTCCCCTGACTCAATGAGCTTGTCTATTTCTGATCTGCACACTCCCTTGGCTTCAATAAAACGTTTCTGTGTAATCTTCACAAAACAAGGCCAAAAATAGTCCCCAGAAGTTGTCATTTCATCTCTTGGGTGTGGGACTGCATAAGGGTGTCCTGGTTCTTGGCTGGGCATGGGCCTAGAACCCCGAGACTCCAAGGGAGAAACGGCAGGAGTTCCGCCACGCCTCCAGAACTCAGGGTCCTGAAGAGCAGTCCAATCTCCATAGACTACATTGTTCAGTCAGGAAGGCCATTACAGCCCCTCCCAAAGTGCACAGGTAGAGGGTGTAACTACAGGCCTCAGGCCCTAGAGATTTACATACTAATGAAGGTCAGAGGGCGGAGCCAGTTAAGCATTGCCCCCAGAACCTCCCCCTTTCTCCCTACTTAACCCAGGTCTGCCCTGAGTTTGGGGGGGTGGGGGTACACCCAGATCCATCCACCATCCGCTATGACAATAAAGCCTTTTGGAACCAAGGACTTCCTCTATCATTGGGGCCTGCGGACCCGCTGCCGCCGAAGCCTCCAGCCACTGGAACCAGAGACCTTCCTCCAGTATGCGACACAGGCTTCCTGGAGACTTCCAGGCAGCCTCCACCCCGCAGGTCCCCGGCCTCTGCTGCCTGGGCCCGGGCCTGCCGCTGCGCTGCCTCGTGGGTCCGGGACTCCACCGCTGGCCCTGTTTCCCCACACTTGGGAAGCAAAACTCTCCCCTTCAGAGTCACTCATTAAGGGCAAGATTGTCTGCAGTTCTGCTCCCAGGTCAGCAATCCCCCACAGCTGTCTTTCCCAGAGTGCACAGCTGAGCCTCTGCTTACCCATCTGTGGGATTTCCCTTCCCTCAGCATCTCTTCCAGGTCTTGGCAGCTCTTCACTCCGCTCTCCTTCACTAAGGTCTGCAACTCTGATGGCATGCAGTTTAGGAACTTTTCCAAAACCAGCTGATCCAGGATCTCCTCCTTGCTGTTAGGTCTGGCCTCAGCCACTGATAGCATAAGGCAGAGATCCTCCTCAGGTCCTGGATCGGGTCAGACCCTTCCACTGGTTTGTAATCTCGGAACTTCTCGTGCCAATAATTGGGACTGTAGTTTTCCTTCTCTCCATGTTTTACCTGGGATGTTAGGAATAGTGGCTGCCCTGATCTGACATGGCTATCTGATGGCACATTCATAGACATATCTGTTGTGAACATTCCCCTTGGTCTAGGAAAAGTTTGAAGTGACTCCTTTGTAATCCGGTCTACCGGTTTTGCCTCACAGATAGGCTTGATGCTGGTTCTGACACCTGGGAAGGCAAGAAGGAAGTAGATTAGTTTTATTCTGTTGCCTTCTAGATTTCATCATTTCTCATAACATCCTCCCGCAAACAGTTGTGGACATACACACTGCTAGGAACACACAAAATTGCTGTTGGGTGTGGTGGCACACACCCTTAATCCGGATGCTTGTGAGGCAGATGCAGATAGATACCTGTTGTTCAGGCCAGCCTGGTCTACAGGGAATGAGCTCCAAAAGAGCCAGAGCCACACAGAGAATCCTGTCTCAATAAAACAGAAAAAGGAGGAGTTTTAATGAAAAAATTTATAATTTTAAATATTAGATCTAAATTACTTTTCAAGTATAGCCTAAAACTTGGTACTTGTTTGAAAATGTAACACAAAAGGTTAATAGAAAAATATTTATATTTCATTACAAAATAATTACAGCTTAAATACCAGCTGTATAAATGAAAGTAGAATTATAAGAGACTCTAAAACAAACCATGAAACTAAAAAATACAGAGGTGGCTCACACCTCTAGTGCCAGGATCACTGAGGAAGATGAGGTCATGGTCTCTCTATAGAGCAGGCTGGCCTTGACCTCAGAGACCTGAATGCCTTTAACTTCCAAGAGCTGAGATTAAAGGTATGTGCCACTGTGCCTGGCAAAACAACAATAATAACTTTACATACAATGTATGAATATTTTATGTGCATCCTTAAATTTTTATTTGTTTAAAATGCATGCTTGTCTCTGTGCCTAGTACCCAGGGCCTTGGAGAGCCTGAGAGTTGTAGGCAATTGTGAGCCTCGTGTGATGCTAGAAATTGAATCTGAGTGCATTGGAAGATCAGCCAGTGCCCTTAACTGCTGAGCCATCGCTACAGAACAAAAACACTTTTTAAGACAGGGTTTCTGGGGAGCTCTGCCTGGTCTCAAACTCAGAGTTCTAGTCTGAGTGCCCAGTGCCTGGCAAACCTTTTTATTGTATTAATTAAGACAATGAAATGAAACTGCAGCCGATTGTAGACATAATGTTGTGTGCCTTGAATTCTAGCACTGTACAGGCAGAGGCAGGTAGATCTGTGTGTTCTAGTCAGGCCTGGGTTATACAGAAAGAAGAAATACCCTGTCCCCGTCAGAAAGACAGAGAGAGATGAGAGACAGAGAGAGAGAGAGAAATGAGGAAAGGGAAGGAGGGAGGGAGTGGGTGAGAAGATTGCAAAGTTGTAGATATATCTAAGTTGGTAGGGTGCTTGCCTTGATCTGTTATATCCTGCTCCTCAAAAATAAATTAAAAAGAAAAGGAAAAACTCACAAAGAAACCCAAAAAACCCAACCCACATCATCCTCTACCCACACATATGTTTTAAAAATCTAATAATTTAATGTTTCAGGAATTGGAGTTTATTCCTTTTTACTCTGTAGCTTTGACTGTCCTGGAATTCCCTCTGTAGGTCAGGCTGGCTTTGAACTCAATGATCCACTTACCTCTGCCCCCTGAGTGCAAGGGGTTAAAAGAGTGTGCCAGCAACACACAGATAGAAATTAGATTTTAACCAAGAACTAGTGTCATTGATTTGAACTTGTTCCAAAATGGATTCAGGTTTTTGTTTTTATCTTTAGTTGTGAGATAGGGTTGGGTTGGATAGCCCAGGCTAGCTTAAAACTCATCCCATTGTCAGTATTACCATAAACTTTATAGCAATCCACTGCTTCTTCTACCTTCTGAAAGTGGGATTCCAGGTAAGCCCTCCACAAGGGACTTAGTGTTCTTCACGCCCAAGGCTTGCTATAATTATGTTAATTAAAAATAATGCCTGAGGGTTCCCGCTTCTGCTTCCAGCTCTAGAAGCTAAGGCAGGAGGAATGGAGTTCCAGAAAGCATGGATTCTAGAGCTAGACTATCTCATGAGGAAAATAAAATGAAAACGAAAATTCAAACATGGAACCACGTGACCCCGCAACCCAGCGTCGAGATAGAAATCTGAGCAAAATGGAATCTGCTCTTGGAGTCTGACAAGCAAGGTGATTATCAGCAGGAGGAGCTGAGCACCAAGGAAGAAAGATGCTCATCAGAAAGGACACAGTAGGAGTTTAGGGACCTGGGACTTCTTTTCGTTTGTTGAGAATGCACTGAACATGCTGCCTCCTCTCCTGGAACTCACCATCCTCCTGCCTCAGGTCCATACCGCCTAGCTAAAGGTACTAGTACCAGTTACTTCCTCGTTGTGTCTGCATCAGAACACACAGCTTTGCTAGTCTGCCTCCCTCCCTGGTTAACTTACCTGGCTTGTCCTGTCTTTGAGTCAGCAGCCCTGTCTTCCCAGATCTCTCTGCAAACTGCTGGTTCGGGTGAAATGTGGGAACCACAGCGCCATAGCTTATATAGGGAGGACAGAACTGTCTTCCGGTTACTAATCTGCTCAGAGATTGCCTCAAGCCCTGTAGACGCCATTTTAGATCTCATATTAGGAACCCAGAGGATAGATTTAAGGTGGGACTGCCTGATGGAGGGAGGGGATAAATGTATTAAATTACCAGGGCGGGGTCATGATATCAGCCAGCATGGAGGCTGAGCCTGGGGATTGTCAATTCAAGGCTTGCCTGGGCTTCTGAGTGAGTATAAGGCTGGCTGAGGAAATTCAAAGAGATGCACTCTCATACCTTTAAAAAATGACTAAATAAACAAATAATTTTGTCTGCTCGGCTGGGGACACAGTTCAGATGTCAGGTGTATGACTTAGCATGCAAGCAGCTTGAGAGGGTCTGTCTGTAGCACTGTAAGAAACCGGGTGTGGTGACACACACCTGTAATCCCAGGTTTGAGGATCAGAAGTTTAAAGTCATGTTTAAACTTCTATAGAGGAAGTTTGGGGCCAGCCTGGGCTACAACGTTTCTAAATGAATAAATGAGGCCTTGAGACACTGAGGGTGGGGCTCAGAGATAAAGCATTTGCAGGAATATGTGAAGTCTTACAGAGTTCAATCTCTGGGACAATTAGGGAGGAATAGGGGAGACGATCAAAGGTGTTCGCCACCACTGCCCAGCGTGAAGGTCCTTTATCCCCTTGGACTTGAGCTTTGTACAAGGAGATAAGAATGGATGGATTTGCATTCTTCTCCATGCTTACCTCCAGTTGTACCAGCACCATTTGTTGAAAATGTTGTCCTTGTTCCACTGGACAGTTTTAGCTCCTTTGTCTAAGATCAAGTGACCATAGGTGTGTGGCTTCATTTCTGGATCTTCACATCTAATCCATTGATCTTCCTGCTTGTTTCTGGACCAATACCATGCCGTTTTTATCACTATTGCTCTGTAGTACAGTTTGAGGCCAGGGATGGTGATTCCCCCAGAAGTTCTTTATTGTTGAGAATAGTTCTTGCTATCCTGAGTTTTTTGTCATTCCGAATGAATTTGGAAATTGCTCTTTCTATCTCTATGAAGAAGAATTGATTTGGAATGTTGATGGGGATTGCATTGAATCTGTAGATTGCTTTTGGCAAGATGGTCATTTTTACTATATTAATCCTGCCAATCCATGAGCATGGGAGAGCTTTCCATCTTCTCAGATCTTCTTCGATTTCTTTCTTCAGAGACTTGAAGTTCTTGTTGTAAAGATCTTTTACTTGCTTGGTTAGATTCACACCGAGGTATTCTATATTATTTGTGACTATTGTGAAGGGTGTCATTTCCCTAATTTCTTTTTGAGCCGGTTTGTCCTTGAGTAGAGGAAGGCTACTGATTTGTTTGAGTTGATTTTATATCCAGCCCCTTTACTGAAGTTGTTTATCAGATTTAGGAGTTCTCTGGGGTAAGTTTTAGGGTCACTTAAGTATACTATCATAGCATTTGCAAATAGTGAAATTTTGACTTCTTCCTTTCCTATTTGTATCCCTTTGACTTCCTTTTGTTGTCTATTTGCTCTAGCTAGGACTTTCAGTACTATTTTGAATAGGTAGGGAGAGAGTGGGCAGCCTTGTCTAGTCCCTGATTT
Source organism: Mastomys natalensis (assembly GCA_021653895.1). Classification (NCBI taxonomy): domain Eukaryota; kingdom Metazoa; phylum Chordata; class Mammalia; order Rodentia; family Muridae; genus Mastomys; species Mastomys natalensis. Next base: position 13,252 of record JAJTUV010004003.1, on the reverse strand, counting down.
TAGTGTGATTGCCTCAAGTTTCTCTCCATTTAGTTTGATGTTGGCTACTGGCTTGCTGTATATTGCTTTTACTATGTTTAGGTATGAGCCTTGAATTGCCGATCTTTCCAAGACTTTTACCATGAAGGTATTTTGAATTTTGTCAACTACTTCTCAGCATCTAGTGAGATGATCATGTGGGGTTTTTCCTTTGAGTTTATTTATAGAGTGGATTACGTTGATGGATTCCTGAATATTGAACCATCCCTGTATTCCTGGGATAGAGCCTACTTGATCATGAAGGATGATTGTTTTTATGTGTTCTTGGATTCAGTTTGCCAGAATTTTATTCAGTATTTTTGCATTGATATTCATAAGGGAGATTGGTCTGAAGTTTTCTTTCTTTGTTCTGACTTTGTATGGTTTAGGTATGAGGGTAATTGTAGCTTCATAGAATGAATTGGGTAGTGTTCCTTCTGTTTCTATTTTGTGGAATATGTTGAAGGGAATTGGTATTAGATCTTCTTGGAAGGTCTGATAGAATTCTGCACTAAAACCATCTGGTCCTGAGCTTTTTTGGTGGGGAGACTGTTAATGACTGCTGCTATTTCTTTAGGGGTTATGGGACTGTTTAGATGTTTTATGTGAAGAGTAGTATTCTTAACCACTGGACCTTATCTCTAACTTCTCTCTGAGAATTTTTGAAATATTTTTCTTTAAAAAATTTATTTTATGCATATGGATGTTTGGGCCACATGTGTATCTGTGCACAAGGATGCACAGTGCACAAGCTGATAAGAGAGTCTTAGATCCCCTGGGACTGCAGTTACAGAGTGATGTCAGCTGCCATGTGGGTGCTGGGAATTGAACCTAGGTTCTCTGGAGGTGCAGCCAGAGCTCTTACCACTGAGCTACCTCTCCTGCTCCTATATGTCTGACATTTTTAAGAGGGTAGTTCAAGAGGAAGACAAAAGAGAAAAGATGACAGACAGGAACAGACAGACACACAGAGCTTGTTTCACAAAAGAAGGATGGCAGACAAGAAAGAAAGAAGGGTATCATAGTAATTTAAGATGGTATTTTTATTTCTTTATTTAACTATGTGTATGTGTATGGCTTGTACACCTGAGTGACTCTGCCCATGGAAGGCAGAAGAGGACATCAGATCCACTGAGGTGGAGTCACAGGATTCTGTGAGCTACCTGAAGTCTGTGCACCGCCACATCTGACTTTAGCTGGACATCACACCCACAACTCCAGAGTCCCTAATGAGCATGTTCTATGATTACACACCTTCCCCAAAGAGTCCCCACATTCTCTTGTTAATGACAACTATCTTTACGTTGTCTGCATGTAGCTATGAGCAGAGTAAGAGTGCCCTTGCGAAGCAGAAGTGTTGGGTGCCCCGGAGCTGGGGTTTCAGGCAGTAGTGAGCACAGGACAGGGATGGTGAGAATGGAACATGGGTCCTTTGTAAGAGCAGGAAATACTTTTCACCACGAGCTGTCTCTCCAGTCCCCAATTTATCTTTTTAAAAAAGATGTACTTTTTATTACTGTTGTATTAAAATTATGTGCATGTCCGTGTGTCTGTGTGTGAATTTGTGAAAGGGAATGCAGCTGCCCATAGAGGCCAAAGGTATCCAAGACCCTGATGCTAGGATTATTGGTGGTTTTGAGCCTGATAATGTGTGTGCTGGGAACTCAGTCCTCTGGAAGAGACAAAAGCCTTCTTAACCACTGGGTCATTTCTGAGTCCCTGGATGACATCTTAGACTTGGCCCAAGAAACCAGAGACACTCCAGAATTATTTCAGCATAATTCTTTAAATATTACAACATGTCTCCGTGAGATTTGGGGATATAGTTGTAGGATCTTTGTCTTAGCAAAGGGTGTTGAGAGGACTTGCTAGGGGTGGGGGAGGGGGAGAATGAGCTGGAAGTGAAGGAGGAATGAGGTATGACTAATGCTCTGAGTTCAGGGTGGCTTCTTCCTTAGAAACAAACTTGTCCAGTATGTGCAGATCTGCAACAGGAGAGCAATAGATAGGTTATTTTTAATTAATGTTATTTATTAGCATTGTATGTGTGGTGATGGTGATGGCAGTGGTGTGTGGTCGGGTATTGGGTGAAAATTTGTGCCCTGTTGTATGTGTGGAGTTAAGGATTCAATTTTTTTGAGTCAGTTGTCCCTGACAGTGTTTAGCCTCAGATACCTCAGAGCCATCTCACTGACCCCAATAGGTGAGTTTTGAATTGTCCACCCACTGATGGTGCAGAGGCCCTCTGTGGGCTCACTTACTCTTAGGGGTAAATGTTGGATGCCCTGTTCTGTGTACCTCCTTTTCATTGCAGACTGAGTCACTCACTGCATCTGGAGCAAGGCCAGCTGTCAGCATGTGGCTGTGACTCTGTCCCCACCTCCCCTTCCGCACAGGGCTGGAGTTATAGGCTAACCCAGGAGTTTTTATATGGGTACCAGGGATCTGAGCTGAGGTCATCATGTTTGCAAGAGCCAGAACCCTCTGGTCTCTTCTCCCCAGCCCCAGCATATGTTTCTCCAAGGAGCTGATACAGTTGGAATAAATCTGTGGGGTATTGCTTTCCAAGAATTGAACTGTGACTGACAGAAAAGTGTTCACTTGGACAGAAAAAATACTGAGATCCAAGGAAGACGTGGCAGTGGGTGAAGTTCCAACAGAGGAAGCCTGAAAAGCTGAGGTGGGAGCACACACCGAGATCCTGAATGGCTAAAAAGGGGGATAGGAACCAGGTGGTGATGGTTTCACCTTTAATCCCAGCACTCAGGAGGCTGAGGCAGGGGGATCTCTGATTTCAAGGCCAGTCTTGTCTACAGAGTGACTTCGGGACATCCAGGGCTACAGAGAATCCTGGTCATGGGATGGGGAGAAGGATGTTCCTGCATGAGGGTTGATATCCCACACTTGGATAATTTTATTTTTTGAAACTTATTTATTCATTTACATTTATCCTTTTATAAAGTTAATTTATTATTGGTTTTTAGAGACAAGGTATCTCTATGTAGTCCTGGCTGTTCTGGAACTCACTATGTAGACCAGGCTGACCTGCAGCTCACAGATTTCTGCCTGCCTATAACTCCCAAGAACTCAGACTAAAGGAATGCACTACCACACCCAGCCAAGTACCTAGTATAAAACTTCCATTGTACTAGACAGCAAGCTGTACACAGAGATAGCACCAGTGTACCTGGAACTTATGTTGGATGTGGTTTACTTTATTATCCTTCTCATCAGAGTCTCCTGTTGCTCCAGGTTGACCTGGAATTCACTGTGTACTTGAGATGGACCTTGAACTCCTGATTCTCCTACTTCTACCACCTAAGCATTCAGATTTAAAGTGTATACCACTACACCTTTTGGTTTATCAGATAAATTCATGAGATGAAAAGCCAAACTTCTGGAGCCATGGAGATGGCTCAGTGGGAAAAGGAGCAGGCAACCAAGTCTGGTCCCTTGACTTGAATCTCCTGGGATCTACAGGTGTCAGGAGAGAACCAAATCCTGTAGGTTGTTCTCACCTGACCTTCCCATTCACACGGTGGAGATCACGAATACCACGCACACACACACACACACACACACACACACACACAGGCACACACACAGGCACACACACACACACACACACACACACAGGCACACACACAGTGTTGGAGAGATGACTCAGTAGGTAAGAATGCATACTGATCATCCAAAACACGTTAGTTCAGGTCCCAGCACTCATACTAGATCCATCACAACCTCCAGTAACTCAATCTCCAGAAGATCCTTCCCTTCCATGCACTTCTTCTGAATGTTGAGAACACAAATACACAATTTAAAATATAAAATAATGCTTTTAAAAATTAATATGAGGCCAGTTGATGGTGGCATGCACCTTTAATCCGATCATTTAGGAGGCAGAAGAAGGTGGATCTCTGAGTTCAAGACCATGCTGGTGTGCAGAGTTGAGTACCCCATCTTTACCTCCAGTCTTTGCTTTGACAAACGTTTCTCCCATTGTCCTTTTGCTCATCCTTGGAGAGTGGGAACAAGACATAGTGATCAACTGAAATACCCATGAGGGGCTGAAGAGACAGCTCAGAGAGTAAAGGCTCTTGCTACCAAGCCTGGTGAACTGAGTTTCACTCCTGAGACCCAAAAGGTAGACAGAGAAGAACTGACTCTCCCATAAGTTGTCCTCTGACCTCTACACAGAGCTGTGGCATATGCAAACACATGCACAGTCAGTAAATAAGTAGATAAATAAATGCAGAGGCTCCATTACATTCAATATTTATACATGTAATGTGCCTTCACTTTCTTAATTTCCTTGGAATCAGCCGGGCGGTGGTGGTGCACGCCTTTAATCCCAGCACTTGGGAGGCAGAGGCAGGTGGATTTCTGAGTTCGAGGCCAGCCTGGTCTACCGAGCGAGTTCCAGGACAGCCCGGACTACACAGAGAAACCCTGTCTCGAAAAAAACCAAAAAAAAAAAAAAAAAAAAAAAAAAATTTCCTTGGAATCTTGGCCATTGTGAAAGACATTTAGACTTGACTAGTGAAGTTTTGGATATCCATGACAGAGAGACAAGGGAATACTCTCAGCATAGGATAGATAGAAACCAGGTATGCCTCTCGCTTGGTCCCTTTGGCTGGGGCAGACACAGGAGAAGACCCCATATCCTGAGCCATCCTAGAGGGACCAGTGCACTGAGAGCAGCAGGATTTCAGGATCCCAGAAGCTTCTGTAACACAAAGGACACTGTCAATAGGACAAAATGGCAACCAACCTATTGGGAAAAGATCTTTAACAAGCCTACATCCGATAAAGGTTTAATATCCAATATATACAAAGAGCTCAAGAAATTAGACTCCAGACAACCAAATAACCCTGTTAAAAATGGGGTACTGAGATAAACAAAGAATTCTCAACTGAGGAAACTCGAATGGCCAAGAAGATCCTAAAGAAATGTGTTTAATAACCTTAGAAATCAGGGAAATGCAAATCAAAACAACCCTGAGATTCCACCTCACACCTGTCAGAATGGCTAAAATAAAAAACTCAGGTGATAGCAGATGCTGGCAAGGATGTGGAGAAAGAAGAACACTCCTCCAAGTTGGTGGGATTTCAAGCTGGTACAAGCACTCTAGACATCAGTCTGGCTGTTCTTCAGAAAAATGGACATAGCATTATCTGACGACCCAGCTATACCACTCCTGGGCATATACCCAGAAGATGCTCCAACATATAACAAAGACATATGCTCCACTATGTTCATAGCAGCCTTATTTATAATAGCCAGAAGCTGGAAAGAACCCAGATGTCCTTCAGCAGAGGAATGGATACAGAAAATGTGGTACGTTTACACAATGGAATATTACTCAGCTATTAGAAAAAATGAATTGGAGAAATTCTTAGGCAAATGGATGGAACTAGAAAATATCATCCTGAGTGAGGTAACCCAATCACAAAAGGATACACATGGTATGTACTCACTGATAATTGGATATTAGCCCAAAAACTCACAATACCCAAGATACAACTCACAGACCACATGAAGCTCATGAAGAAGGAAGACCAAAGTGAGGGTGCTTTGGTCCTTCTTAGAAGGAGTAACAAAATAATCACGGGAGCAAATATAGAGAAAAAGGTGCGACAGAAACTGAAGGTGGGGTCGTCTGGAGACTGTCCCACCTGGGTATCCATCCCATGTGCAGTCACCAAAGGTAGATGCTGATGTGGATGCCAGGAAGTGCATGCTGACAGGATCCTGATATAGCTGTCTCCTTAGAGGTCTGCCAGAGCCTGGAATATACAGAGGCGGATGCTCACAGCTAACCATTGAACTGATCATGGGGTTCCCCATGGAGGAGTGTGAGAAAAGACTGAAGGAGCTGAAAGGGTTTGTGTTCCCATGAGGAGAGCAACAATACCAACCACCCAGAGCTCCCAGGGTCTAAACCACAAGCCTGGGAGCACATAGGGAGGGTCCCATGGCTCCAGCTGTATATGAAGGGGAGGATGGCATTGTTGGGCATAGGTGGGAAAGGAAGTCCTTGGTCTTCCTAGTAAAGGCTGGATGCCCCAGTGAGGGGGAAATTGTGGGTGGGGAGGTGGCAGTGGGCAGGTGGATGGGGGCACATCCTCATAGAAGCAAGGGGAGGGGGGTGTTATAGGGGGTTCCTGGGTTGGGGAAAGGAGAAAAGGGATCACATCTGAAATGTAAATAAAATATCCAATAAAAAATTTTTAAAAAAAAGGAACCAGGTATGCTGAAAACCCCACCTGGGATTGGCCCCAGCAGCCAAGAAGTACCCAGCTCCAAATGTCAATAAAACCCAGGTTGGACACCAACCTGGGATCTGTATCTGCTCAGCACTGCCCCCTGCAGCTGACAGTGAGAAGGCAGCTCAGGTCAAGTCCTGCACTGAATGCACATGGAGGACAGCAATCCCTGACCCCTCCTAGCCACCTTCAGAGACTCTCTATTGAAAGAGTTGTAATCCTACTGTGTGCCGCATTCTTTAGGGCTTTGGAAATGAGTATGTGCTGCTGTGGTTGTGGAAACCATAGGTCAACATCAGGGTTTTCCCTCCACTGTTCTCTGCCTTAGCTTTTAGAGACAGGATTTGAGTACTAAACCTGGAGATCACCAATTTGACAGGCTGGCTAGCTGAGGGGGTCTCTGAAGGTGTCAGGCAGAGAGGAGAACTGTGAAGAGATGAGAGTGAGAACTTGGTTCAGATTGGCTTCTTCAACCTGGAGCAAACCTTGTAAAGAGTCTGATAGCAGGTGGTTTATTCCCAATATATTTAAACCCAATATTATTGGGTGATGTAGGGAGGGCAGGACATTTTCTGGTATAATTCAATTCGCAGTGCACAGGAAACATAATTACATGGAAATCCCACTCAGGGTCCATGCCATTTCTTATGAGAAGATGGGTTCCAGACATAGGCTACCTGTTAGTTTAAGGACCTGGGAAAGGACCTGGCCTGGTCATGGTTTACGGATAGTGTAGAGGGCATTCATGCTATTAGTCAACTGTGCTCCTGGGTGTGGGAGCTTGTGGAGCCCCAGGCTGTAAGGGTCATTTAGATCACTACCACCTGCAGTCTTAGTTGTAGGAGCTTGTTAAGACCTGACACGACAGAAACATGGAGCACCAGGATCTCAGTCACTTCCAATTCTCAGCTGTCTGGATGGAAGAACAGGTGTTTTTTTTTTCCCCATTGCAGACTTAACATTTCCGGTTTCTCTAGAGAGATGGGTGCAAGGACCTTCATGTTCTGCTTGAACATCCCCCACACTCAGGACTGAGATTACAGACTCGGACTACCCTGCCAACTTCCTGATGTAGGTTCTGAACTTGGGTCTTCATGCTTGTACAGCACACTCTGCCCAGGACTAGCCTAGGTCATTTATTATTATTATCATTATCATATCACATGTTTATTTATTCATTATGGGTGTATGTGCATGCATGTATGTGTGTGTGTGTGTGTGTTGCACAGGTATGTAGATCAGAGGACAACCTATGGGAGTCAGCTCTCTCCTTTCTTTTTGTAGGTCCTAGAAATCGAGCTCAGTGCCCAGGCTAGACAGCAAGTGCCTTTACCTACTGAGTCTTCTTACTGCATCTACTTCCCCTTGGGAAGGGCAGTGTTAAGACAGGGTATCATGTCACCTAGACTGGCTTAGAAATCACTACATAGCTGTGGGTGACAAACTCCTGATGCTCTTGCCTCTGCATCCATGTGTGAGAGCACAGGTGTGCACTGCCACACCCAACAGAGATGAAGGCTATGATTTTATCTTGGAGAAATTAAAACCTTGACAGAATGTTTCCCCATTTTCTTGTACCGAGGAAATGACAGATTGAGGGGCGGAGCTCATATCCACCAGTTTCAAAAGCCAACAGTGAGCAGGTGGAGGAGGATGCTGGAGATGAAGGGACAGTTACTCACCGATGGCCTTCCCCAGGTGTACAATCTCAAGAACTGAGTCTCTCTTCCTGCCATGGTCGGCCTGGGAGGAAAGCTGGAGGACTAGGGAAGGGATGGGAGACAGCAGGAGAGCTGTTAAACAGAATGACCTCACAGAGGATCCAGCAAGTCCTTGCAGGAGTTACCAGAACACCTCCAAAGCTGCAGGACAGGATGCACGTTGACTGACCATACCTAACTTACATGGAGGGACTATGGCAGGGCTTAGACTAGGGTTGTAACACATCTATGTCTGGGTTAAAATCTCACATTTTCAATTCTTTCTGACATGTTCTCATGGCAACATGAGCTTTTCTTTCTTTTTTACATTATTAAATTTGTTAGTTTTGTGAATGTATAGGAAAGTAGGGGAGAGGGAGAATTATTGAATTCTCCACCCAGGTGAGAATAAAAAACCAAAACCACAATTTTGAGCCACACTTAAAGCAAGCTTTAATTAAAATCGACCAGAATGATGGACTCTAGTCAGATCATTTCCAGTATTTTCAAACGATGGCCAGAGTTGCATTTTGCAGAGGCTTTAAAAGGCAACCCCAAAAGACCACTGACTTTCCCATCAGGTCTGATCAGGGGCAAGCATCCTAGTGTATTTCCTACCAATGTACTTCTCACTTATATGTGATCAGGTGCTTCCCATGCAATTGGGTCAAACAACTTTGTTTAGGGGAGTGAAGACATATAGCTTGTCATCTCCCATAAACAATAGCCTCTAGAATTCCAGGAAGTTTCTGTCCCTGGGCAAGGGGCTTACAACTGAGATGCATTTTTGTTTCATGAATCTATAAGGCACAGTGATTAAAACTTAAAAAGTTTGGCTCTCAGAAGACACAGAGACAGACAAAGGGAGAGGTGGGGGTAGTGCACATGCCATGGGACATGAATGAAAGTCAGAGGTCAACTGATGGGAGTCAGTTTGCTCCTTCTGGGGATTGAACTTGGGTCTTTAGGTTTGCCAGCAAGGCGCCTTACACACTTAGCCATCTTGTTGGCATCCAACCTGAGGATGCATAGATCCCTGAGAGAAAGGAGCCTGAGAGAAACTAAGATTCTCATCTGATAATAAAAGCGCTGGAGACTTGGGATAAGAAAAGTGAAGCAGTTTGGATTATGATTTTGCAAAGCCAAGATCAGCCATGATGTCAGGAGTGCTGACACAGTGCAGAGAATAGTTTATAATCCTGAACACATGACCTCTGCTCACCTACTTAAATTTGGGACAAATTCTTGATATGTAGCCCTGGCTATCCTGGATCTCACTATGGTAGTCCAGACTGGCCTTGAACTCACAGAGATCTACTGACTTCTGTCTCCTGAATGCTAGGATTAAAGGAACCCCACCACACCTGACCCAGGTTTACTTCTAATAAACAGAGCCCAGCCTCTGGCATATTTAGGAGGATGGTGTGTGGTGGATTGTGTAGGAACTCAGCAGAATACGGCTAAGTACACGTGCTGCTGAGAAAAATCATTCTGAGAAGTGGAGAGGCAGGGATGGAAGCAGACCCAGAAGGAAGAGTGGCATCTACATCATGGTACCCACTGTGGGCAGAGAGTATGGTACCCACTGTGAGCCAAGGCTGCTTAATTCATTGGTTAAAAATTACACTTACTGGGGCATTTGTTTATTGAGTGTGTGTTTATATGTATAAGTGCATTCATGGCAAATCACCCTGTGGAAGACAGAAGACATCCTGTAGCAACTGCTTCCCTCCTTCCACCATGTGGATACTGGGGGCTAGAACCCAGGTCAACAATTAGAGGAGAAATCCCTTTACCGAAGTCCTCTTGACAATACATTCACTCTCCAATTCTGTAGGTTTTAGGATCAAACTCAGGTCATGAGGTCTGCACCATCAGACTGAAGGTGCCTTTAACCACTGAGCAATCTTGCTGGACCTCTTTTTTAATTTGTTTTTTTTTTTTTGTTTTTTTTTTTTTTTTTTTTTTGAGGCAGGGTCTCAGGTAGCACAGGCTAGCCTCAGATTCCCTAAGAAGCTCATGATGACCTTGATCCACTTGCCTCTACCTCTCAAGTGCTGGGATTACAGGTCTGTGATATACCTAAATTTGTACTGTTGTGGGCATCCAACCCAAGGTTTTCAGTGTGCTAGGCAGGAACTCTACCAAATGAGCAACACCTAACTTACTTAGGACTCATAAACTCTCATGAATGTGGGACCACCAGTGTCTTCCATTTCAAAGCCAGCAATGGAGGCACAGTGAGATTAATCTTCCACAACAAGCAAGTGGCAGAGCTGAGATTTGAACCCACAACAGGCTCTGTAGCTAGGCTTCCACCTGGACTCACCCTTCAGACCCATGTAGATAGGAATGCTATAGTTTGAACCTGAGCCATCTCCCACGGACTCATGTTTTGAATTCTGGTTCATTCCCCTGGGATTTCTAGAAGGTTGTGGAACATTTAGGAGGTGGAGCCTAACTGGAGAAAATAGGTCTCTAGGGTTGAGCCTTTGAAGGTTGTGGTCTGACTCATAGTTCTGGCTACACAATGACCCCTGGCTCCTTCCACACTCTCCCCCATCCATGATCCAACCCTGCTATCCAAGCCTTGCTCACTGTGATGGAGGGAAACCCTCTGGAATTCATGAGCCCAGTGAATCTTTCTACCCTCCTCAGGTATTTCAGTCACAGTGATGTGAACCTATCTAACTTAGTGTTTTTACAGGGATACAAAGCCACTGACCTTAGGTAGTCACCAGTGGGGGGATTGGGCATGGAGAAATGCACTTACCAGGACCCAGGAGGTAACCAGCGCTATTGAGGGTCCAGCCTCCTCATCCCTGGAAGAGATGGAGAAGTGTGGCTACATGTGACCATGTCTCAACTACAGTTATATTTAAGAATAAGCTATGAAAATGGGCTTAACACACCTTCAATCCTAGCACTCAGGAGGCAGAGGCAGGTGGATCTCTGAGTCTGAGATTGGCCTGGTCTACAGAGTGAGTTCCAGGTAAGCCAGTGCTACACAGAGAAACCCTGTCACAGTAATAATAATAATAATGATGATAATGATGATGATGATGAAGTTCTTATATGGCTAATAACTATGCTATTAAATTAGATAACAGCATCTGTATATAGCATAGTATTTAATATTGTATAAGTAATTATTAATAAATTATTATTTACTATTGTGTCTGATGTCACAGATCTGTAATCCTGGCTACCAAGAAGACTGAGGCATGAGGATCCCCAATTCAAGACCATCATGGACTCTGTCGAGGATCCTGTTTCAAAATTTAAAAACAACAACTGTAAAAGGGGCTGAGAATATAACTGACTCAATAGAAACATTCTTTCCTAGAATCTACCAGTGAGGGGCTGGAGGCATAGCTCAACGGCAGAGTACTTACCTAGGGTTCTGAAGGCCCTAGGACCAATCTCTAGTACTGAAAATTCAGATAGTTACACAGGTAGGTAGGTAGGTACATATACAATCAGATAAATGAACTAAGAAGCAAACAAATGAATCCAAATGGCTGATATAGCAAAAACAAGTTGCAATGAAGAGACTATTCTGGGGACTGAAGAGATGGCTCAACAGTTAAGAGTACTGGCTGCTCTTCCAGAAGACCCAAGTTCAACTCCCAGCACCCACATGACAGCTCACTACTGTAACTCCAGAGGATCAGACACCCTGACACAGACATACATGTAAGCAAACACCAATATGTTCAAAATTTTTTAAACATTGGACTATAAATAGAAATTATTCCAAGTAGTGTTTGGTACCATCTTTAATTAAGTCATCTTGAGCTAAAAGACTGTGACTGGATCTTGTGATCGTGTTCCTAAATTACCCATCATTACTGGCCATCTACCTGCACCAAGCATGACAACCTGAATTCAATCCCAGGGAAGCACAATGACCAAGGAGTAAGCCAACTCTCACAGGTATCCCTCTGACCTGCACATACATGACATGCAAACAGACCCATACATACAAGTAGGGAAAGGTGTTTTCATAATTGGCTGTTGATTGTGTAAATTAAAAAGATGGAACCAATTGCTGGAAGAAGGGGAAAAGTAGAGGCCCAACTCAGACAGTGGAACCAGGTAAGGGGCTAGCATGGTTTTTTAAAAAAAAGATTTTTATCTGTATATGAGTACAGTTTCACTGACTTCAGACACACCAGACCTGAACATTAAATCCAATTATACATGGTAACGAGTCACCATGTGGTTGCTGGGAATTGAACTCAGGACTTCTGTAAAGCAGTCAGTGCATCTTAACCACTGAGCCATAGCATGTTTTAAAATTACAGGAAACACAAACACACAGAACATGAGCCCTGATGCATTTAATCCCAGTGCATCAGAGGCAGACAGGAGAATCTCTGGTCGGGAGAGCAGACTGGGGTCTACATACTTAGCTTCAGGATAGACAGGGCTACAGAGAGAGACCCTGTCTCTAAGAAAATAAGTAAATCAATGAATAAATGAGTAACTTAAAAGAAACTTTAATTTTAAAACACTTAACTTACAATTAGTATATTGTTCTAACCCTATCTCAGACAAATGAAAACCCACAGGGCATAGTGAAACAGAACATCAATGAGCACTCTATACACAATGACCATGAAGATGAGACCTCCTGGACCAGGGGCTTCCCAGCCTCCATTTCTCTGGGAAAAGATTTCAATCTCACTCTTTCCAGGAGAAAACTAGATCCAGAATCACGCAGACCCCTTTGTCTCGTGGGTTTTCATGTGTCTCTTCAAAGTCCCCTGGTGTCGGAAATGCCTGTCACACTTCTCACAGTTGTAGGGTTTCACGTTGTGATGGATGCGGAAGTGGACAGTGAGGTTGCCCTTGTGGCCAAAGCCTTCCCCACAAATCTTACACACATAAGGCCTCTCATTAGTGTGAACCCGTCCGTGGCCCTGAAGGGTGGAACAGTGGCAACTTCTTTCCACAGACTGCACAGGTGTAAGGCTTCTCCCCAGTGTGGACACGCTGGTGGACTCTCAGATCTGAGGACTGGACAAAGGCCTTGTTGCACAATTGCACTTGAAGGGTCTCACTCCTGTGTGTGTCCCTCTGGTGGAGGTCAAACTGAGATCTGTAAACGAAAGTTCTTCTTGCATTCAGTACACTGAAACTGAGCCTGGCCAGCAAGAATGTTACAGTGTTCTACAGGCTGTGAGTAAGCAGGCTGTGGTTAGCAGTCTCTGGAATAGCAGTTTCTATTCCTCTTCTGTACTGCATATAGGAGTCCACTCCTT
>JAJTUV010004002.1:0-31788 GCA_021653895.1 Mastomys natalensis | reverse complement strand
ATGCCCCATGTCTGTTCTGACTTTCTGGAACCTTCCAGCCAAGCTAGCAGCAAACTGCTGGTCCCTGCTGGATCACAGAGCCTTGGCTGATGTCCCCCAGGTCCCCTCCCCTCTAAGTCTGACTGTTTCCCCTGCCACGTGGTCCTAGTCCTCAGATAGCAGAGAGGCAGCTCAAGGGATGAGCAGGAGGAAGCCTCCCTGTGTTAATTGGTGCTAACGAATTCTTGCAGCCTTTTCTGCATCTTCCTCTGCTGCTGCAGGAAGCTGCTGATGACAGCACCTTGGCAGTGTGCTCTGTGCACTAAAACCAAGCAGTGCCCTCAGCCACCTGAGGTGCCCTGCTGAGTGAGAAGAGGAGGGAGAACTAGGATGTGGGTGAGGTTTACAATAGTGTCAGGGCCTCAGAAGTGCCTTCAACAAATCTTACTCTCATAGCATCAGGACATTGGAAGGCTGATTGAAATGTATGCATGTGCGTATGTATGTGTATGTGTGAACATGTATGTGTGTATATGTGTGTATGTATATATGTATATGTGTATGTGTATATGTGTATGAATATATATGTGTGTTTATGTGTATATGTGTATATGTGTATATGTATTTGCATATGTGTGTATGTGTGTATGCATGTGTATGTGTGTATGTATGTGTATATGTGTATGTGAGTATGTGTGTATGTATGTGTATACGTATGTGTATGTGTGTATATGTATGAGTATGTATATACGTGTATGTGTATATGTGTATATATGTATGTGTGTGTGTATGTGTGTATGGGTATGTATGTATATGTGAATATGTATATGCATGTGTAGGTATGTACATATGTATCACGTGTACACATTTTACTTTTCCAAAATCAAAACTGAGTAACATCTATTTGCCATAATTGATTAGGTACAAGTCCTCAAGGATTAACAGTATTATGAAGAAATTGAGGGCATTAAAAACAAGTTTTTACAAATGACATACATATTCTCTAGAAATAACCAAATTCTTGTCTCAAGCTATTACAATTTTGATGATAAAAGAATTACATTTTATGACCAATTGTTCCTGTGTAAGGCCTATAATCTGCCTGGTATACAAAACTGCTGTGGCATTGCCCTTCAGTCTGGGCAATCCGGTATAAGCTTTTAAATGTCCTGAATATTTAAGAATAGTACATGTTTCTTAGATAAAGTTGTATTTGTATAAATAACTGTAAAATTTGAGAATTAGCAGTATCTAAAAAAGGAACAACTTCAAGCAATTCTAAACCATGAGCTATATATTGATTATCAGTATACTAATTGAAAGCTTGATTTTTCAACATTTCAAAAACAGTGACTATAGCATGCAATTCAACTATTTGTGCTGAAGTAGAGGGGAACTCAAAAAAATAATCATGTGATCCAAAGACGTATACTGCCTTCCCATTAGATGAGTCACCTGTAATTACAGTAAACACATTTTCTATGGGCTGCATGCATAAGGTGACAGGAAATATAAGAGCATGCATGGAGGAAAAGTTCTAACAACTTGTCTTTTGGATAATGATTGTCAAATTTGCCTAAAAAGTTTGGACATACAATAGGCCAAATATCATTATTCTGCAATAACCAATTTAGTTGCTGTTTGAAATAAGAAATAAACATTTCATCCAAAATACTTTTGTGATTCTATCCTACAGTTTCATAATAGGATGTTCAAACTTTACTTGCAGAAGAAGAAGAATTAATGGTCCCTTTGCCAAAGAACTTCTGTCAAACAGCCAACAATTGATTAGTCTGTATAATGTATCTGTTGTTGGCTGACAGCTTCCTCTACTTTCTGCAAAGCTATTCGTCCCTCATCAGTTAATTGTCCGGGGAATTAGGATTTGTATTCTCCTTGAGAATATCAAACAGAGTTTTCTCTTGTGGCAACCATAAGGTGAGATCTTAACCAATTATTATCTCCTAACAACTTTTCAAAATCATTAAAAGTAAACTATCTTTTTTTGCGTGTACACATGCAAGCCAGAAGAGGGCACTAGATACCATTATACATGGTTGTGAGCCACCATGTGGTTGCTGGGAATTGAATTCACAACCACTGGAAAAGCAGTCAATGCTCTTAACTGCTGAGCTATCTCTCCAGTCCCAACTATGTTTTATTATTGGAATTTTCTGTGCCAAAATCTGCTTATGATATGATTAAAGTCCCAAATATTAAAAATACATTGCCTGTGAATCTTTTCTGGAGCAACAAGCACTCCCTAAAATTTTAAAGCTTGTTGTATGAGAGCAAAGGCTTGCAGTAAAACTCCTGCAGAGGGATCAGCTAATAAAATATCCATATAATGAAGAATATACACGGAAGGATTCAAAGTCCTAACTTCTTGTATTAAAGAAGAAGCAAACTTTTTATATAATGAAGGTCTACTAGCCATTCCCTGTGGAAAAGTTTCCAATGCTATCACTTCATGGTTCTTTAAAACTACAATCAGAGTAACTAAATGCAAACCTCCACAGTCATCAGGATGCAAAGGAGCAGTATAAAAGCAATCCTCCAAATCGATAATAATTCTATGTGCATTTTCTGGAATGGCAGTAGGAGTAGGCAAGTCAGGCTGCAATGCCTCACAAGTTCCTAGTTTCATTAACCTTTCATAAATCTTTTTTTTTTTTGGGGGGGGGGGGTTGAGACAGGGTTTCTCTGTGTAGCCCTGACTGTCCTGGAACTCACTCTGTAGACCAGGCTGGCCTCGAACTCAGAAATCCGTCTGCCTCTGCCTCCCAAGTGCTGTGATTAAAGGCGTGTGCCACCACCACCCGGCTATCTTTCATAAATCTTAAATCTGAATTCTGTTTTGGATTCATGGAATACCCAACCCCTTGGAGGTGAGTGCCTTGGGATCCCAGGCTGATCCCTCCTGCAAAGGAACAAGCAAGGCAATAGACAAAATCCAGAAAACACCTTTCTAGAGTTTTCTAGGGGCTGGTCAGGATAAGCAAGACAAAAGAAATGCCACACAAGCTTCTGCTGAGCCCACTCTGAGCTTTGCATTGATTCAAATGTAAATGTTCTTAATCTGGACCTAAGATAGTCTGCTAGTGCCTTGTTCCTAGGACAATCATTTCTAAAATGTCCCAAATCTCCACTTTTAAAACATCCAATAAAGCTTGTGCAAAAGGGGACAGCAGGCCTGTATTATGCTGTAGCTGTTTTTAACTCTTTTCTTCATCTTCACCTGCTCGATCCTCTTCTCAACTACAAACATGGGTGAGTCAAAACTCCTAAACTGCAAACTGCAGCCAATGAAACACTGACAATTCAGATACCTCTAAGTTTCCCTTGCAACACCAGAGCAACCACAACTTTCAGAAGCAAACCTCAAATATAGTCTCTCCAAAATCAATAACAAGTCCATCATCCCCATATTACAAAGTTGTTGGCTGCCAATTCCTGCACAAGAATGTACAACTGTGCAGCCTACAATACCTCACCAAAGAGACACTACCCTAAATCTTATCTTTTCTGAGTCTAGTTTCTAGGATCTTTAGAGACCTGTTTTCCCAAGTTGGCTCATGCCATACGTTGTTGTCTGAATGACTCCAACACTGACCTACCAGTTTTAAGCCAACTTTCTGTTACCAATGTTAGAAATTTTTAATCATATGCAACAACTTATAAGCCAATAATCTATAACCAAGACACGCAGAACAATATTTATACTTTTAAAACCAGTTGGAAACAAAAATGAAGTAGATACACATCTGATATATTTAAACTAAACAAAATTTTCTTTCTTTTTCTAGCTGTAATTTCAAGAGAGGAGCACGTTGTCACCTGCTGAACCCAATAAACACTGTCACAGAGATTTTTCTAGGAAAAACAGCCATCAGCTTTCTTATCATAGAAGCCAAAAAGCTGCTGGCCCCTTTAAGAGCAGCTTATGCCGACAATCAGTACTTGGCAGGGCTTCTCCAGCTGGGCTTGATTGCTGCTACAGGGCAGGGCAACCCAGGTCCTGTTGTAGGAAGGTCTATTGTGGTGAACAAGGTCTTTCCAGCCTGCTCAATGATGGGGGAGGGCACAGAAAGGAAAGAAGGAAGGAAGGAAGGAAGGAAGGAAGGAAGGAAGGAAGGAAGGAAGGAAGGAAGGAAGGAAATGAAGGGGACTAGGGAACAACAACCAATGCTATCCTCTGGCCTACAGACACATGCATGAACTTTCCTCCCACCCCTCATGGTTTTGCTTTATTGAGATAGGATCTCACTATTTGGTCCAGATGAGTCTGGAACTTGCCATCTTCACTCTCAAATGCTGGGATTAAAAGTATAAACAACCACGCCTGACCCTTGGTGTCCAAGAGTCAGAGAAAAGCCCTGCTGAGTGGTTAAGATGCTGATGCTGAATCATCTTTCTTCTGATTTTAACACAAAATCAGTGACCTTTACTATCATTGATTCTTTTAATCGTGAGCATCAGCAAGACATTTATTATTATTTGAGGAAATGATCATCTGCTGGGAAACAGAGGATACCCGTGCTCAAGGGTGATGACAGCATTCAGCCAGAGAGAAGGAGGTGCTGTTTGGGGCTATGAATTAAACTGACATAAGCTAGATGAACTGGGATGTTGGGTGGTAGTGTGCACATGGGTCTTGTTGGGTTGATGTGTGAGTTCTGCCTCTGTCTCTCCAGTGGCTAGGGCCGAGACTGAAGTGGGGCATTCGGGCTAGATTTGTGGGCAGTGGAAAGGGGGGAGGGGCAGAAGTCAGAGCTTCTCCTGGGTGATAAAAGCTGTCAGGAGCAGCCATCATTCTGATAGAACTTGCCAGCGTGGATGTCAATTTCTCCCACAGAAGTACAGCTTTGCAGCACTCCTGTGCCTTTGGTTCCTCAGAATAGCTGCCTCAAAATACATCAAGGAAGTATATTTCGGAGTGGCATATTCTAGTCTCCTAAAGTCATATTTTTGGGTGGTATGACTGAGTCCCAAAAAGTAAAAAAGCAGAGGCAAGGAGAGTCATATGGCTTCAGTACAGTCGGGTCCTCAAGAGCTGGCAGTGAGTAAGAACAGCCCCCTTACCTCGGCCTCCTGGTGGTCATAAGACATTAATCAGGAATAAAGAACACGAGAGATGGTGTCTGACTTGAATAGGAGCAGTGGTTCCTGGACCTTGCAAAGAACCAGTACTTCAAAAACATCTTGATATTTACATTTGTGTGTGTGTGTGTGTGTGTGTGTGTGTGTGGTGTGTAGGTGTGTGCATGCCACTGTACACACGCTGAGGTCAGAGGACTCTTGAGAGTCTGTTCTCTCCTGCCATGTGGGTTCTGAGGATGAAACTCAGGTCCTCAGGCTTGGCGCTTCACCGTGAGGGGGTGCCAAGTCAGAGGAGCTCAGGGGTGGGAGAGGACAGTGCTGCTTGGGTGAAGGGAGGAGATTCCTTCTGAGAGTACCCTCCATCGAGACAGGGGAAAGTGCTCACTGTGGGGACAGGAGTTATCAGACCTGGGGACACTGTTCCAGAAGAGGGGATGTGTGACCCTACATGTGGAGTCCAAGGTCTTCCTCCTAGTCTCTGAGGCCACATCTTTGCTCTCTGAATAGAGAGACCTTCCCATGAGGCCATGGGGTGCTCACTCTTCCCATCACTGAAGGTACCATAAGGACAAGAGGGAGGAGCTGTCAAAGCTCCTGTCCTTCTCAGCCTTCTGACTCTCACCTTCCCTCTGCTCTCTGCTGCCTTGTGGGCCCCCTGTCTTCAATGCAAGGCTATGAAAAGACTCTGGCTCAGGTGTTGAAGCCGAGACTAGAGTCCACCTGTGTAACTCAGGAAGCAGGTGATGGTGAAATGGCTTCTGCATGCCTATCTGACAGGACCCTTGAAGTGTGTGAAAAGGCAAACAATGCTTTGTAGACTTAGGTGACTTGGGAAGGCCCTGGAACCCATTGCATTCCCAGGAGTTTCTGATCCACGGTCCTGGGAGTAGGGATCAGGAATCTGCATTTCTAACAAGTTCCAGGGTGGTGCTCAAACTGAGAATATTCTATGTGGTACCAGTGTTCAGGTGGCAATGGTGCCACAGGCTAGGAATCTGCTTTCCACTCTAGTTTACACTTGGCTTACTGGTGCCTTCAATTGGTGTTGGCAGGACAGCAGGCCTTTCTCTCTGATGAGCACTACTAACTACTAGTGCATGGTAGCAGGGGTCACTTTCATGAGAGGCTCTCTGCTGAGCCCTCCAGGACAACACTTTGGCAAGAGTGGCAATTCCAGAGAGACAGGAGTGGGTAGGCTCAAGAGAATAGATTGAATATGCCACCCTGAATACATTTATAATGGTCATGCAGGGATATTGAAGACACCAGAGGGGCTAGAAAAGCTGCCCTTTTGTAAAAAGAAATCTAGGGGTTGTCGGGATGGATCAGTAGTGAAGTGCTGATGTATAAGCATGAGGAAACGAGTTCTGATCCTGTGCACTTATATAAAATGCTGGGTGCAGCATGTCTTAAAATATAGTGACACAGATGCTACTGCAAAGGTGCCACCTCCCTCTGCTACCAAGGAGGGCATCTGAGCCTTCAGGTTCACAAGACACCTCATGAGTGACAGTGAATCTGCCATTGTCTCCTGCCGGTTTTCCCTTTAGTTCATAGACTCTGTTGTTGAAGCTGGGAATCGCCCCTCACACTCCAATAGTTACGATGTGATGTGTATGGGGTTTTGTATCCCAGTCTTCATGGAAGCTGAGGCTGGATGGGCTGTGGGGAGTTTGTAAGCCCGATGCCCATAGACCTGGCACTGGAGCCCTTGATCCCTGTTGCTCTGTAACACACCCTGCCTGGTTGAGTTCTGTGTCTGCAGGGAGCAGAGTGCCAGGGAAGTGGATATCACCAAGATGAGGCTCCATCCTTGCAAAAGCAGGTCACCTGCTAAAGCATCCAGGGCATAGTCAAAGTGGAGCCATGCCTAGGCCCTGAGCCTGCTGCTGGTGCTGTGTGCCTAGGCAGGCCAGATGGCCACAATGCCTCCATTTTATTTTTTGAGAAATGGAGGGGACAATAGTTGTGTGTTCTAGCCCCATTCCAAGGTTACATAACAGGAGCATCCTGATGCTTGGCAGTGTTCAGCGGAAGTAAGGGGTGGTCAGAGACCTCTGCTCACCTCAGTGGTGTCTAGTCAAGAATCTTTTTACATTAATTTATTTATTCCACTGAGGGGTTCTCGTGTGGCACAGTGTACAAATAGATAGAGGTCATAGGTCAACCTACTGGAGTCACTTCTCTCCTTCTAGCATGTGGGCTCTGGGACCTGAACTCCTCATTCTTACTGTTAGCATTCTGTCTAAACTCCACCCCCACAGTTACCTGGCAACAGCCAGGTAGGCCTGGCCCACTATAAAAGGGGCTGCTTGCCCCCTCCTCTCTCACTTGTTCTCTCTTGATCTCTTGATCCCTCTGTCCCCTCACCCCTTCCTCCTTCCCTTTTCCTCTCTCCACGTGGTCATGGCCGGCCTCTACTTCTCTTCTCTTCTCTTCTCTTCTCTTTCTCTTCTCTTCTCTTCTCTTCTCTTCTCTCTCTCCTGCCTCTACTACCCTCTTAACTCCCCTCCCCATGCCCTGAATAAACTCTATTTTATACTATACCATGGTGTGGCTGGTCCCTCAGGGGGAAGGGATGACTTGACATGGGCCCCGCTGAGACATCCCCTTCCCCCATACCTCACCACACACCCATAGAACATATTCTATATCTCTTTATCTTTTTTTTTTTTTTTTTTGGTTTTTCGAGACAGGGTTTCTCTGTGTAAACCAGGCTGTCCTGGAACTCACTCTGTAGACCAGGCTGGCCTCGAACTCAGAAATCCACCTGCCTCTGCCTCCCAAGTGCTGGGATTAAAGGCGTGTACCACCACCACCCGGCATTTTTATAAATACATCACTTACCAGCAGACACCCTTACCTGCTGAGCCATCTCACTAACCTCAAGTAGTAGATCCCTAAGACCAAGACCATCACCCTTTTCACTGTGCTGGACAGGAATGTCAAGTGTGCGAGGTTAAACAAATAACTTCCCATACCACAAGGTTGAGATGTGGGAGAAGCAGGATTTGAACCCAGGCCTCTGGAGCCAGGTTTCTAACCACCGTACTCTGTAAATAGGAAGCAGGATTTTGGATACTATCAGCTTCTGATTGCATATACAGTGCTGAGAAGGAGCCTTCCAGGGCCGCTATCTGATTTCCCACACTGACCATGCCTGTTTACTATTGGGGCCCTGGCAACAGCATAGGAGAACAAAGGTCTGGGAGGAACTAGCCTTGGAGGACCCTTGATGATCCTAGTTCTGTGGCTCCTCCCTCCCCCAACTACCGAGCCTTGCACAGGAACAGAAGGCCTGCTCCACACACACTCAGTCCTACAGGGGACCAAGAGCCTGCAGCTCAGAGGAAGTAGCCCCAGTCGAGGACCCAGGCCTGCCTGCTGCCAGGCTGCCTGTCACTATTCATTCTGCAGATATGGAGTGGAAGGACGATGCCACCTGACAAACCCCTCCCACCCAAGTCAGGAGGATGGCTGTCTATAGACAGCAGTGGAGAAACGCTGAGAGGAAGGAGGGAAGGCCTGGACTGAGACAAAGATGAGGAGCCCAGGGCCTGGGGAGATGGCTCAGTGGGTAAGCACCTGTACTCCTCTTCCCAGCACCCCAGGTCCCCACCCTAGATGACTCACAATCTCCTGCAACTTCAGCTCCAGAAGGACCTGTCAGCTCTGGCCTCTGCAGGCACCTGCACTCCTATGCAGATGAGAAACATGGAGCACAGTCTCAGGGTGACAGAGGCTGAGATGGCAGGGCACAGGTGGGATGGAAGGGGAGCAAGAGCAGAGGTCAAGGTGGAGGAGGTGAGTCCATGGCAGCAGGTGAGTTGAAGGTGGGAGCCAAGGAAAGCCACAGAGTGCTGGGAGATTCAAACCACAGGGAGTGTAATTGAGCTACAGGGTCAGCTGGGAGCAATGGTGCGAGAAGCTGCAAGTCAAAGAGATGAAGAAAAACTGCACCCTGGGAAGCCTAAACAGGGATGGGGATGGGAGTAGAGGTGTGGGGACAGCTGATGGAGCAAAGCAGATGCCATGTCCAGGCCTTGCCAGGCAGAAAAGTCAGCCCCTAGTGTTCCACAGTTCACACATTCATTCTTACAGGAGTGAAACACACACACACACACACACCCCAGAAACAGAGAGAAGAAAAGTGAAAATCTGATCAAGCACACAGAATGGGCTCTGAGAAGGATCAAGGCTGGGGATTCAAACCTTCTTGGATGCACCTGGGAGGGCTTCCTGGAGGAGCAGAGATGGCGGAAAGGATGGTGAGGGAGCAGCAGCTGGAGCTGCAGGTCAAGGAATGCCAAGGGTTAGGTGGGACCAAGGGGGACAAGGGCAAAGGCATGTCCCCAGGACTCTGTTCTTGCCTCAGTCTGAGGGACAGAAGAGAGCCACTGGGAGATTTTTATAAAACACAGATCCATGTGCATGAGCCCAAGTGCAGGAACTTCTAGAGGACAGATGGTGAGCGCCAGAGGCAGGCAGCCAAGGCCTAGTGAAGCAAAAGAAAATGCTGAGCTGGAGGGAAGATGGAGAGGAGGGGGAAAGCTGGCGGCTGCTGCTGACCAGCAAGAGCTGGAAGGCTGAGTAGCCAAGGGTGGCTAGAAGGTGGCATGATGGGGCCGGGGCCAGAGGACAGGGGAACACTTCCCTCTCTCTAGCTCCTCACTAGGTCTCTGTCTCTGTCTCTCTCCCTCTCCCTCTTCCACTCTCTCTTCCTCTTTCTCCCTTTCTCTCCCTCCACCCTTTTTGGTTTCTGGCTCCTTGCTGTAGGACAGCCTCTGTCTTTAGTACCCAGGGGATACCCACTTCTGTGGGTCTTTCCTGGGAAGCTGGAGTCTCCTGCAGGCCAGGAACAAGCCTTCCGTATGGAGGCACCCAAAACAGGGCTGGCCAAGGCTGGACAGCGAGTATCTTTGGCCTTTGAAGCCGTTTGTCTAGAGGACCTGATGATTTTGCTCATGGAAAAGGACCTGAGTATGATGGCTACTGGGGCCGATGTTAAAGATGCCCGTGGAAGCCATCTTGGGGCAGCCGGAAGCTACCCAGAATCCCCTAGATGTGTCTGTCTTCGAGAGAGAAAGGGGGCGGGGTAATCAGAGCTCATTAAAAAAAAGATAAGTAAACAGAAGTCATAACACTGTGTGACTCGGACCACCAGGGCATCTGCTGTGCAGAGACGCCATTTGAGCTGGTCTTTGGAGGACAAGTATGAGTTTTGTCCTGCTAAGAACAAGGAAGAAAGGCATCGGAGGTTAGCCGGAAAGCATCGGGGCATGTACGCTTCTAAAAGATACTGTAGCTGATCATGGGTGCTCTTCTTTACCACGTGATTTGTAACATATAGCCCAGGGTAGCCTATGTTTGATTTTACATGTATCCTAATGCATGATCCAACGTAGAGCTACACAAACACGGCTACAAGCAAGAAGTAGGAATTCCATATCCCTGAAATGGAGGGTCCTGGGCTCCCAGCCCAAAGGCACAGCTGCATCTACTCCCTCTAGAGACCTAGTAAGATGCTCCAAGGCCCCTGGGGACTTAGAAATGGTTATACCCCTCCCAAGATTCAGAAGAGGTTCAAAGGTGACAGCACCTGTGGGGGAACTCTGTGGTTCACAGACACAAGTCCTGGCTCTGTCACTGTGTCAGACCAGGTACACCCCCAGCCCCCAAATCTGCTCACTCTTAGGGCTGCCAAAAACAACAACAAAACAAAACAAACAAAAAAACCTGAAAATATAAATATCGGGGTCTATGCCAAAGCACTTTATAGTAGTTGTCACTGTGTGATTGTAGTACTGTTCTAGAAATACAGTTGCAGGATGGGGCAAGCATTCTACCTCCCTGTTCTTGTACCTTCCTCCGGGGCAGGTGTTCATATGTGGCCTGTGTCTGGTTGATCCGCTGTAATGCAGTGAAGAAACTATGAGAGCAGGTGGCACACTTCAGAACCGCAGGGGAGAGAGAGATACCCCAATACCTTGTTCCCTCCTCCCTTCTCTGTGGTTGCAACATCTCCTTATCTGTCCAAACCGGTTTTGCCCAGGCACTCGTGGCCATATTCGGGCAATTGTACTTCAAATTCCTGCAGCTACTACAGGGTGCAGGTGACCTGGCTAGGATTTGCCTAGAACACCTGCACCTGTCATCTCCTCAGTGATTTGGATACTCTTGAGGAGGGTCGGTCCTGTCTCTCTTATCAAGAGCTCCCCCTGTGTCCCTTTCTATATAACTATAGAAAGCAGGGTCTGCAAAGGGGGCCTCTAAGAAGCTTGCCACCAAGCCGAGAGTCTCTGGGCGAGTCTGGCAAGCCAAGAGCCAACTGGGCCCAACGCCCCTGTCCAAGTATTTTCCTCTCAGGTCCTGCCACTTCCTATGTAACACGTTGGCCTTAGGCGAGCTCATCTCTGAGATGCAAAGGAATGCATCCAGGAGCCCTCCTGGCCACCCCGAACTCGTGGCAGCTGCGGGACCCGTAGCGTGTGGACTTTGGGAACCTCCAGGGGGCGACTAGCCCTGAGAAGGCACCTCCGGCCGCGCGCCGCGCCCGTCCAGCTTGTGACTTCACCGGGCGCTCGGAGCCAACGCGGCACGGAAAACCCGGTCCCCGCCCACCGCCCCGGCCGCAGGTGCCAGGAGCCCGAGGGGGCCGGGCCTGGACCCGCGGGGCTGGGGACCGTCAGGCGCCCGGACTGCGCTCCCGCCTCTGCCTCCGCCTCCTCTTTGTAGCGAGTCCCCGGTCGGTCCTCCCCGCCCCCCGCGCGGCCCCACCGCCCGCCTTTCTTCCTGCCTCGCCTTCCTGCGGAGCGGCGGCTTCATCTATTATAGATGCTCGGCCGAGGCTGACATCAGCTAGCGGCCTCTCGAGCGCGCGGTCCCCAGCCCGGCCCAGCCGCCCGCCGCTGCCCGCGCCCAGCCCCGCCGCCCGCTTTCTGTATGACTGTCACAAAGGTAAGCAGCGCAGATCGTCGCCACCCTGGGGACCTGCGGGTGCTACAGCCCCCCGGGTAGGGACTGAGGGCGCAGGAAGGGGTCGCGAGCTCCAGCTCCCAGGAGTCGCTTGGCCCCCGGGGGACTACGGGATGCCAGGAGGGGATGCTCCTTCGCAGCTATCCTGGACGTTGTGGACCACATCTCTGTGCGCCCCGGAACTGCATTTTTAACCCTTGTGGAAGGTGCTGCAATTTTAACCCCTGGAGAACTGCTTCGGGCTGGCTGGCGCACTGGGTGTCTTGTCCCTCAGTGTCACGCGCCGGGAGGACTGAGTTTCCCCATGCTGATGATGCAGCAATGGGCTGGCCATTCTAGTCAGACACACAAGTGAGCTGAACCCCACCTGCCTGTCTCTGCCATTTACCCTAGAAGACTGGACCCCACTCCAAAGCTACCCTGTAGAGGCGCTGCCGGATCCCTGAGTGGCTGCCAGAGACAGGGAAGGTTCTACTGCATCGGGGTGGGATGGGCAGGGAGTGTGACAGAGAAAAGAAGTTAGGCATCCTGGCAGACCCCAGGTTGGAAGAGGTTCTTGGACTTGTCACGGGAGCCCGGGTTTGTTGAGGAACTTTTTGGGATGTTTTCCCTGCCATAGGAAGAATGGAGTTAAAAGGAAAGCCCGCTGGGGCAGTCGGATGAACCCAGGGCCAAGGCAGACCTACTGAGGAGGGCTAGGCCTACTTTGGGCTTCAGTTTCCTTTTCTGCACTGGCAGAGTGATTAGATGGGCCTTGGTCGTGGTGAGAAAAACAAGTGAAGAGTATGCACTGTACTCTTCCCAGGTTCTGTTGGAGTGTGAACTTCATACCCTGGCCTTGGCCGTGGCCTTGGCTGCCTATACACCTCAGGCCAGACTTCATCTTTCCCAGATGCTCAGCTGGCTTTCAAAGCTGGGGAGGTGGAAGCCAAGCAGGATAGGCAGCCTGCTGTGGTCAAAGCCAGACAGGAAAGGCTGGGGTGTCCATTCTAGATCCTTCTAATAAGCTCCTTGCCCCAGTGGCATGCTTACTCCGGCTTGGACTTCACTTCAGACCTTATCATTGCCTTCGGTTCTGGGACTTGGGAGCACCATGAGAATGTGAACCTGAGGGCTGGAGGTGTTGGGCCTTGGCCTGGGGTACTTTGTCAAGCAGCAGGGTGCTTAGTGTTCTTAAAGGAACACAAATGCAGTTAGGCAGAGGTATTGTTATGAAGGTTGTAAAAGCCAAGGCTGCAGGCAGGTTGGGGCTAAGGATTTATCCAGGGGCCCAGGGTAGGGCCTTAAGTGTAAAGGCTGGAGATGACCTTGCAAGGATTGACCCCACAACCTCTTCTGTCTAGGCACACAGGTTCAGACAACTTTTCTCCTTGAATGTAAAATTCTATTTAAGTGAGGAAGAAGCTGAGATTCAGAGAGGCGACTCCCCTAAGGTCACATAGCAAATATAGGTATGGCAGGATTAGGATTTAGCCTGAAGTCTGTCTCAGCCTCCAGTTTAAGACGTTGGTCGGTACGACTGAGTGTGGGGCTTCCACAGCAGATGGATACTGTCTGGAGGCCTGGGTCGGTGAGATCCTGGAAGTGGCACCCACTTAGCCCACTGTCAGATTTTGCCCTTAGGTACACAAGGGATTATTTTCTAACACTCAACACCTCCCTGCCCTCCCCCCCCACAAACCCTTCCGTGAGTTTCTTGTCTCCTGCTCCAACCAATGTGGCTTTGGCTTAAGCCAGATCAGAGGATTAAATGAAATCCTCACATTAACCCCGTGTTTTCTCTCTACATCAGGCCTGCGTGGCACAACCCCATTCCTGTAAGGCACAGGAAGTCCCTACTGAACAAGGCTCTTCCATTGCCCCAGAGTTAGAAGACATGGTCTCTAACTGGCTGTATGACCTTGGACCAGTCATTTCCCTCCCTCAGGCTTTGGGCAGGAATAGTTCTAATGAGCCATGTCTTCTGCTCTAACAAGGTATACTTGGGACTGTCATTTGGAGGTGGTCCCATTACTCACAGACTAAAAAGGAGAACCCAACAAAGAATGTGGGAGACGGGGGTCACTGTAGGGGAGAGAGTGACTAGCAGTGATCCCCTGGTCATCCTGCTCCAGAGGAAGAGTCATGGTGTCCCTCTGTGTCCCCTGACAGAATCCTCTGGGCCAGTGCTTGGTGGAGCACTGAGCTCTGAGCTCTCAAAGGGACTTGGCAAAATAGAGAAGACAAAAGCAGGCAGGAATTTGCTAGAGCATCAGCTGGAGCTGAGTCCCAGTTTCCCACTGACTGCCCTGTCTTTCATCATTTCCCAACTCATTCCCCACAGGGAGCCACAGATGCCTAGGGAGCTGTGGAGGGACGCCTGCCCTAAGTGCCAACAGCCACACAGCCGTGCTGTGACTCTAGCCTGGTGACATAGTAGGACAGCTTTCTTATCATGTGCATGCATCTCTATTGAATGCATTTTACCAAACTACCCTAATTCCTTCGTGGAAGGGTGGGGGATAAATAAAGACTGGATGCAGCTTCCCAGGCTGGAAATACCTGGTCAAGGCCATGCCTCAGCCTCTTCTTCTACAAAGCTAGTCCTCTAGGAGAGCCCAGCGGCTACTTCCTGGTGACAGGCACTCCAGACTGCTTTCGTGCTCAGTTCTCATGCTTGCCCTTCCTGGTGATCTATCTAGATCCAGTCTCTGACCCTCTTGTGCTGGTATTGCTCCCCTACCTCCAACACCTGAACCGCTGTCAGGTACAGCAGCGCGTAAAAGGAATCACAACTGTGTGCAAAGTACAAGTTCATGGACTGGAAGAAAAGTCTGGATTGTCTGGAGGCAGTTTGCTGTCTCTTGATTGAAATATGACTAGGGTGGAGCTTGTAGGTCTAGGAAGAGGTCCCTTATACTGGCTGGGTTTGTCTAGTCTCCTTTATGCTGTGTTGAGTTAAAGCAGTGGTTCTCAACCTATGGGCTGTGACCCCTTTGGAGTCTCATATCAGATATTTAATTATGGTTCCTAACAGTAGCAAAATTCCAGTTATGAAGTAGCAACGAAATAACTTTATGGCCGAGGGTCACCACAACATGAGGAACTGTATTAAAGGATAGCAGCTTTAGGAAGGTCGAGAACCGCCGGGTGAGTTAGTGGGCTTTTCAGGCTCTGAGGCTAACTTGGAGATCACAGTATACCTCAAATGGCAGGAGCCGGCTGAACCAGAGGACCACCTAGGGGTGAGTGTGCCATAGACAACTCGCTATGGCAGCCACCTCCTATCTGAACAGTGACTCCAGGAAAGGGAGTGACACTGTCACCATGTCTGTAGCCTTCTTTGTTGGCCAGCCTTCTGCCTCCTGCCTTAATCACAGCCTCAGTCTGCTTACAGGAGCACCTGGCTCCCAGTGACAGGGAAGGGGCTGTGGACATCATGGCCTTGCCCAGGAAACAGTGTTTGGCAAAGATCAGACGCCTCCTGGGTGTCGGGGGAGCCACCAGCCGAGAACAGAATGTTAGTGTCCTACTACTTTTTCCTACACTTTTCCTTGAAAAATGAGGGACTTGAGATCCTGGGAACACAGGTCATGACCTGCTCCAGCCATTGGTCAGTGTGGAGCTGGAGGGCGGTCTCCTTCCTGGTGGAGTTACTCTTCAAAGGGACCTCAGGCAGCTTGGATGTTAGTGTCCAGCTGGAGTCTCGTAACCCTCCACCCTCAGCTTTCCCTGTCTATGCTGCTGGGATCTGGATTCCCCTCTGCTGGAACATCTCCTCATCCAGTGTGTGTGTGTGTGTGTGTGTGTGTGTGTGTGTGTGCGCCCATTCATGTGTACAAAAGCCAAAATAATGAAGTCTCACCGTCAGGATGGCGAAGGAGTTCAAACCCAGTCTAGCCTGGATCCCAACAGCCTGTCATTAGTTCCTCCCTTTCCTCTACCTCTGACTGGGAAGAGAGTCACAAGCCTGGTCCTGTGGCCCTGAACTGCAGAGGAAGCTCAGCTCTCTAACCTACAGCCCCTCATACCCCCTCTTACCTCTCGTCCTGCTTCCTGGTACTCTGGTGCAGGAAGGCGTGTACCTCAGCCATTCAGCATTCACTCAGCCCTCATCCCAGGAATACCTACCTAGACCAGCCCATGGGTTAGTTACCAGGGACATAGAATACATGAGACATGGTCCATGCCCTCCAGGACCTCAGAGGAACAGGGATGGAAGAGATGAGACAAAGTCCCAAGTTAGATCTCGTGGCAATCAGGAGCAGTCAGGCCTGCATACTGTAAGCACTCAATAGATGCAGGCTCCTTCCTTCCTTCTGTCTTCTTTCCAATCTCTGCCACAGGGTAGTAAAGCTCATTTTCTAGAAGAGTCATTAGTCCTTTGTTACTGCTAGGCCCAGAGGCCCTGTGTTTTCTAATGGGAGACCCTCACCCCTTGGCACCTGTGGTCACTCTTAGAATCATCTGGGAAGGACTGTGAAATAGGTTAGAGCTTTCCAGTTAGGAGCGCAGCTGCTGGCAGGACCTCTGGCCTGGCAGCCTCAGGCCTGAAGGCTCAGGGATGGAGTGAGTTTTTCCACGCCTTTTGGACAGACCCAGCAGATTGGAGCAGACACACAGCCCCAGCCAGCACCGCTGGAGCCACGACTGCCAGCAGAGTCTCGGCTCCTGGCACAAGGGCAGCCAGTGACTGACTGCATCTGCGTGGCCCACAGAGCTGTTAAGCTGTCCAGAAGATGAGGCAATGTGTGGACTCCCTGTGTGCCCAGCCCTGCTCCTTCCCCCTTCTGTAGAGTAGCTACACTGCCCTGAGCTTACTAGGTGGCCTCTGGGGACCCAGGCCCCAGCTCCAGAGCAGCCTGCAGCCAGGGCAGCTGGGAGCGGCTGACACAGGGCAGGCAAGCCCTGCCAGGGCAGGGCAGATGCAAAGCCAGTGGCTGCCACATGAGAAGGAGCTGTTTAGAATGAGCCTCCCTTTGTGGGTCTGGAGTGGCACCAGCTGCTTGGGGGCATGAAAGAGAGGGGGAGGGGGAGCTGCCACTGGTACTTCCTTCTTTTCCCCACCCATGCAGGGGCCCCTGGAGAGACTTTGTAATCAGTTTCTGGCCTGGTCCTTCCTTCTAATTAATTAAGGAAGCACTGGGGGCTGTGGGGGTGGGGATGGGAGGGGTTGCTGGGGACTCAAGGATGCAGAGTGTGTGCATGAGCCACAGCCCTGAATCCTTAGGGGATCTGCACCCTGGAGCGCCCTGGTGGTTTAAGGATGAGTAAACCTAGCCCTGTGGGTGGAGAGGTCACCACACCCTAGTCACAGAGCTGATGTGGGTCAGAGGCAAATGCAAGCCCCAATTCTGATTTGGAAGCTCAGCCTTTCCAATCTCCTCTCCCTAGTTACCATCCTTCAACATTAACTGTCATCACGGTGGGAGTAAGTGTGTACCTTGCAGAACTGGGAGGTGAGTGTATCATCTATTCTAAGGACAGAAGACATCTTGTCCAGCACATGGTGTCTGACAGGAGGCTACTTGGACAATGCTGCCAGGCTGGTCATAACAGCGAGTGACACCTGCAGACTCACCTCCATTTCCCTGACATTGAGAATGGAAGACTCTACTCCAAACCCATCCGAAAGCAGGCTTCTCTTCTAGTTCCTGGTGAAGGAGGGCACCCATGGCACAAGAAGGCAGCTTTTGAGGTCAGATAGATAGCCTGCACTCAGTTACTTGCTCTGTATTCTTGGGGAAGCTGCCTAATCTCTCTGAACGTGCTTCCCCATCTAGTAGCTGGGATTGATAACAGGAACATTTATAGGGATGACTGCTAATTCTGGAGGAGCCTGTCGGTGTGAAGTACTTACCACACTTACCTGGCAGTGAGTTTTAATACAACAAGAAGGAAGGAAATTAACTAGTGTCCTGAACACTGTGAAACCAGCAGTTTGGGCTATCCTCCATTCTGCCTTGATCCTTCTAATAGGGGCTAACCCCTACAGAGGGCCAGGAAGTGACCTGAGGTGTGTTAAGGATGGAGAGGAGATAGCAGATGTAACAGGGGTCACCTAGGAGTGGGCGAGAGGCACAGAGAGAGGTCAGGATGGGCAAATGTCTGGAATTGAACTCCAATGCCCGTGGGAACTTTGCCTGCACACCACAAAGAAGGGTGTGGAATATGGATATCTTCTCATCTAATACCCAGAATGCCTTGCTGCAGGATGCTCTGAAGAATCCAGCACTCAAAAGCCAAGTGACCTGCAGAAGTTAGTGCAGTTGGGCAGAGTGGAGGCTGACCCAGATGTGGGCCTCCTAACCATGGCTTCCTTCCCTCCCCTGATCCGAGAGTTGGCAATGGGAGAATGACCCCAACCGGGCTAAGGGAAGTAGACATGGCATGGTCAGTTACCCTGACCCCATCCCCAGAGCTTTCCTGGATTTCAAGGAGGGCAGTGATCACTCTGGCCCCAGGCTGCAGAGTGAGGTTATTTATTTCCAGATGAGCTCTGGAAAAAAGGCAAGTTGGCTCTGGCAGAGAAATCCCTGCCTTCTAACTCCAGCGAGCTCAGTCATGTCAATTTGTGTTCTTGGTGCTTTTCTTACTGTCTAGATTGGGTCTTGGACTTTAAAGAGGTTCTATGGGGAACTATATGCAGGTGCTCAAAGGCTACTGCCCCGAAGTTGGGCATCTGCACAGCCTGAGCATGGCGAAGGTAGGAACTAAACAATCACGGCACACATGCCCCAGGCTTGAGGTAAACAGGGCAAACATGCTTCAGGCTTAAATGCACTGGGACCCGTGAGGACAAGGGCCTCAGACCCCAGGTGCTGTGGCCGCACAAAGACAAAGGGAAAAACACATCCCCACTGAGGAGGGTTCCTGGGACCCCATGCTCAGGATTAACTCCAGGAAAGCCTAGTTCCTAGGGTCCAGCTCCCTGAAACTATGGGCTCCACAGCAACATTTGAGGGTTAGGAATGGTGCCAGTCCTGTCTGTCCCTTTCATTGGCTCTTAAGTGCTGCTGAGTCAGGAAGCAGCTCTCAGCCTCTCACTCGCTGGTGTAGATTCCTATTTTCAAGGGCATCAACAGTAAGAGAGGAAGCTAATAGTTCCAAATGCTTAGGATATGTCGTGTGTGTGTGTGTGTGTGTGCGTGTGCGTGTGTGTGTGCGTGTGTGTGTGTGTGTGTGTGTGAGAGAGAGACAGAGAGAGAGACAGAGACAGACAGAGACAGAGACAGACAGAGACAGACAGAAGAAACATACAGAGAAGAAAGAGAGAAAAAAGACAGAGACAGAGAGACAAAGAGGCAGAAAGAGAGACAGACAGAGGAGAGAAAGAAAAAAGAGAGAGACAGAGAGAGAGGGAGAAAGAGAGAGGAAGAAAGAGAGAGAGAGAGAGAGAGAGAGAGAGAGAGAGAGAGAGAGAGAACACATGTGGAACTGGCCTAGAATCCACTGATTCAGAGACTTGTCTGACCAGCAAGGCCCAGTGCCCCTCTCAGTCTGCCTTCTGAGCTCTGGACTGCAGTATGCCACCATGCCAAGCTCCAACCCAAGTCTTTATGCTTCCAAGGCGAGCAAGCATCTTATAGACTGAGTTATCAGCCCCACCCACACTATAAGGATTTTAAGAGGGGCTGAGAGTGTGGTTCACTAATAGAGCACTTGCCCAGCAATGACAGGGCCTAGGTTCTCTCCCTAGCACTGCAGAAAGTTAGTTTATATTATTAGTGTATCAATCTTTATGGAAACCTACCAGGTCCCATGACTATGGGAAATCCCACAGTCTCAGAAACTGAGGCGAGTGAAGGAAGAGAGATAGCTAAGGGGGCACAGCAAGTCCTTGGCTCAGCCTGACTCCAGGGCCTTTCGGCTAACTACTGTCAGGGAAGGCAACAAGGCCAGAGCATGGCCAGGGTGAGAGAGCTCAAGACAGAAGACTCTGGCCTTGTCTTTGCTCTGTTCTTTGCCTGTGCACTGTTGGGCTGGGCCCTGTACATCTCCGCGTACCTGTTCTCTTACAGGATCCTCTCTCGCTGTAAACATGTAAGTCATATGGACATTGGGTGCATCGTAGATGCCATAGGTGGAGATGATCTATTGTGTTGTCTTCTTTGTGTCTGCTCCCCCCATGCCAGTATCTCCCGTCTGCAGAGCTATGCAGTCTCACTCAACAGCTAGCTCATGTTCCCCTACTGCAGTCCCGACCAGAATTGATTCATAATCTGTGGGCGGAAAGGAAGCTCTTCCAAACAGCCCCTGTTCCTGCTCGGTATAGATGAGAAGTTACTGTTCTTTCTCCCTGTTTGGTCGATTTGTGCCGTTTCAATATGCTCGGGATGTACCATATGCCTGTAAAACAACTGTGGTTTTGGGTCCGTGGAGAGATGGCTCCATCAGTGAAGCATTTGAATAAGCATGAGGACCCGAGTTGGGACCTCCAAAACTCGAGTAAAAAGCCAGGTATGGCTACATGTGCTATAATCCTAGGGCTGGACGGACAGAGACTCAAACATCTAGAGCTTGCTGACCAGCTAGTCTGGTAAGCTTCAGGCTTGGTGAGAGACCGTCTCAGAAAAGAAGGTGAAGATCAACTGAGGAAGACACCTGACATGCATTCGTGCACATGGCGCGCACACACACACACACACACACACACACACACACACACACAGGTTTTAAATTTTAACCAGATTAAAGCTCTGAAACCCTAATGTAGCATCTTACTTCCAGGCAGCTGAGCTCCTCACAGAAGCAGGAGGTCCCACATGGTCTCAGAGCCTGATCCTGCTGATCAGTACAGGTTGCCATCAGTAGATAAACAGTAAGGAACCTTGCTGTGGATACACCCTGATCCCTGGGGTACTGGCCTGCTTTGCCTTTGGGTTCCAGAGAAGGAATACCCCATGCTAGTTTAACAAGCTTACACCTAGCATGCCACTTAAATGCCTTGAATTTTCTTTCTGAACTCTCGGCTTTAGGGTGCAGAAGATGGCAGGATTGCTGGAACATGGAAAGATATTGGCAAAGAAGGGGACAGTAGCATTCCTGGGGGCTCTATTTGTGCTGCTCTGCAGACCACAGGAAAGGCCCCTTTGCAAAAATCCCCAGTGAATGTCAGGCTTGTGGGGCAGGTGGTTTCTGCAGACCCGAGAGGTCATCTGATAACTTCGTTGTCTTCCTCCTGTCTTCTAAAGATCCGGTATCTGCTTTCTTATCGTAGTCTTTATGATCTCTGAGAACAGACCCCAGTTATTAGAGATTGAGGTTACTTTGAGGTCTGAGCTAGCCCTTTCTTTCAGGATCCTAGGGCATACTAATTTCTCTGTCCTTGGAGCTCTGGGATGCCCGGCATCCCAGCTGGCATGGCAGGTAGAACCCATGTGTGATGTATGTGCTACTGATTTTTTTTTTTTTACATGGTTTCAGGGTCAGCCTCAAACTCAGTACATAGCTAATGATGACTGTGGACTCTTGGTTCTTCTGCCTCCACTTCCTGAGTATCAGGATTACAGGCGTTGTACTGGGAATTGAACTCAAGTCTTTGTGGTTGCTAGGCAAGTACTCTCTCTACCCACTGGACTACATCCGCAGCCACATACTGATGATTCCCCGAGTATGTTCTTTGGCTCCTTGACTTAATTGTGAGCCTGCTGAGAGGCTCCAGGCTTATTCCTCCCACGACATCTGTTCAAGGGCCAAGCACTTTAGCAAGGGTGTATGAGGATCTCTGGAACAAGATGTGAGCAAGCCCAAGATACCAGCCAGATGTGCTGCTGGGGCTCAGTTCTCAGGGCCTGCAGGAGCCAGAGGAGCACTGAAGGGATGTGCTCTACTCTCATTGCCCCTGTTTGCCAAGGAACCAATAGAGACCCAGAAGCTCTGGCTGAGAGGGTCTGGGAGGATATAGTTCTCTGGGGTGGGGGTTCCTGTCCCCCAGTGAGTGAGCTGCAGTCAAGCTGGGCTTCTCAGCTTCTTGTACTTGCCTGATAACTAGCAGTTCAAGGACTGATTTAAGGGTTGAGGGTGGAAAGTTCCAGAATCTTGAGAGAGAGCTCAGCCTGAATTGGAGGAGGCCCCTGAGTGGAGAGGGTTGGTTCCCCAGGGGACCAGCCAAGGTACCATGTTTAGAGGCCTGGTTCCAGCAGTGGCAGAGATAGGAGGAGCAATCTCTGATCTCTTCTCCATCAGCAGCTTGGGATTATGGAGGTCTGCCAGGCTGCCACTGTGGCCGCTACAGTCCCTGTTGGAAACTTCTTCCTGGCATGCTGGGTTCTGGCCAGCCCTCCCTCCTTTATTCACTGAAGCCCTGGGTTGGGGGCCTGGGTTGCTAAGAGCTTTCCTCTGGCCAGCCCCTGTCACCAGCCTGAGGAGATTCTCAGCCAAGTTATGGCTGAAACTAGGGAGAGAAAGGGAAAATGGGGGAGGGAAAGGAATGGGAGCAGTAAACAAAGCTAGCCCTGTGGGGCCAGGGAGGACCATCTTGCTGGAGCAGCACGGAGCTGGGGCTGTGTGGGCCTTGGCTTTAAGTAAAGGAGCGGGAAGAAAGGTTCTCAGAGGCCTGCCGCTCTACTTCATGCACCCCAAAACTCTGCCGTGACCTACGTTTTTCAGTTGGGGAAACTGAGTCTTCAGGAAAGTGCACAGAACTATGTACACTGTGGCTCTCATAGCAAAGAAGGTTAAAGAAGGAATTGGCCTGGGGATGCTGTTTGCATAGCCGCAGGCATCTACAGAAGCTTTGAGAAGCACCCACCCCCACCTCACTCCCACCCCCCTGCCTGGCTGTGGTTGGTAGACAGTGAATGGGACCCTGGCCTTTCTTTCCTTGATGTGCCTTTTCAAGCCTCCAGTTTAGACCCACTTTAGAGTCCAGCCCCTTTGAGACCTTTAGTTGTTGTTTTAAAGCAGGGTTTCTTTCCTATAGCCCAGATTAGCCTTGAATTTACTCTGTATCCCTAGGGTAACCTTGAACTCCTAGTCCTCCTGCCCTTGCCTCCCCAGCCCTGAGACTATAGGTGTGCACTACCATGCAGTCATTTCGTCTTGTTCTTGTTGAAGTACGGTGCTGGGATCAAACCCAGAACCTTGTTCTTGCTAGGCAAGCACTCTACCAACTGAGCTACATCCCCAGGCCTTGAGCTGTTGTAAGTCCCTTAGAGGGGTAACCTTTCAGCAGGTGTCATTTTCTAGGCCCGACCTTCAGAATGAAGCCCATAAGGACTGAAAAGTCAGGGGAGGTTCTTGAAGGGAAATCAGGGCAGGGTGAGCTCTAGCGTCCACAATTGAGCAGGAATGAAGAGAAGAGGCACAGCCAGGTTCTCTGGCCGGTTCTGCACTGGCTGCCTTCCTCCCTTATCTCCTGTGCAAACAGAGAGGCATGACTATGAAGATTTGTGAGCTAGGCTCCCAGCTGTCCTGGGGATGCACACAGGGTTACACCAAAGCATTGTGTCTCTGTAGGGAGACCAGGCCACTCAGAACACACGTATGCAGAGGGGCAGGGAGGAGCCACGGGACTATGGATGCTGAGCCTTACGGAGAGTTTCAGTGAAGTAAACCGTGACCCTGTGTGCACTTTTGGAGGACCTGCCTCCACCTGTGTTGCCATGGAGACAAAGAAGAAGCAGATACTCCCAGTACCTTTCCTATTTCCTGAGGATAGCACCCAGCAAGCTACTCCATGACACTATCCTGCCCTTCATCCTAGACTTCGGATACAGGGGAAGCTGGGTAAGACCCATCTCCTTCCAGGAAGACATGGCCAGGGCACAGTGACAAGGCCATGTGGGACCCAGAGGCTCCTGCCTGAATCCTGCTCTCACTTCCTGTGTGACTTTGGGTTACCACCCCTGCCAAAACTCAACTTAGCTGTCTCGGGGATAATATCCTGGTGCGGCTGGGTTCAGGAGTGACTGAGCCCTGTGGCTGCCTGCTGTGTGGTCTTTGTTTATCTTCCTCCCCTTCCTAAATTCCCAGGCCCCGAAGCCTGCTTCTCTTTCTGTGTCTTCCACCATGTTATATGCCCCCCAATTCCTTCTCATCCTTCCTCATTCTGAGAGGACCTCAGGAGACTTCTGGTAGAAGGGCAGAGTTCAAGTCCTGTCACCCTTCCACCCTGAGGACTGAGAAAAGGCCTTCATCAGTCTCAGGAGCTGGGTTTATTGCTGCACTTTAGGTAGCCTGGTGTCCATGATATATGGGGAGGGTTGTTCCAAGCAGGATCTTGCCTGGCTGTGCCCTCTGTCATCTCCATTCAGCAACAGAACTCTTCTCTGATGAAATTCTATCATGTTCTCAGTGGTAACCCGGGATGTGAGATCACACACAAGAACCTTCTGGAGTGGTAGTGGTTACAGGAGTGAGCGTGTGTATAAACATCCTCTGCTCCATCTCTGCGCACCCAGAGTTTGTGCAGCATAGACAGACACAAAACGTTCCCCGGTTCTCATAAACCCACCTACTCTAGGATGCTGCTTTGTGTTACAGACAGCCCAGATATGGAGCTAGGGGACCAGGCCTGGGGTCTGCACTAAGACCTTGGAAGTGTAAACCCAGCTGGGGCTCACCTGGCCAGGTCTGACCTCCTGTCTCTGGGGCCGGCTTGTGGACCTGAACCCTGGATGTTGGCATAATTCACTATTCTTCCATGACCGGATAGAAGTTGTTCTGAGTTCTGCAAACAGTTCAGTAGTTGGTCTTCCGTCTCTTGGCACTCCTAGAGAGCAGTGAGGAACTCAGGGAGCTGTCCTAGGTGGCAGTGTGTTTCCTAGAGATCCCTTCCAGAACAGCCAGCTGGTAACAGGCGTTGCAGCTGGCTCTCCTCGGACAATGAGATGAAGGGACAGGCCATAGGAGTGGTTCCTGGGCAGTTGGGACCGAGAGCCACAGGGAGGAGGGGAAAAGGGCGAGGCACTGTAGGACAGTGATCAAGGAAGGCTAGTTGGTAGTGACAGTGACACTTCTGAGCTGGTGGACAGGAGAAAAAGGGAGGGTCTAGGCTTCCAGGGAGCGGCGAGCAGAGTCCTGTGGTTGGGATGCTGGGTGGGGCTGGATGGCAGCCTAGGAAATAACCATCTGAAAACCAGAATCCCGTTGGCAACAGGAGCCACCAAGTATTCCAGATCCAAGAACAATGTGCCCTA
This sequence comes from Mastomys natalensis, assembly GCA_021653895.1. Classification (NCBI taxonomy): domain Eukaryota; kingdom Metazoa; phylum Chordata; class Mammalia; order Rodentia; family Muridae; genus Mastomys; species Mastomys natalensis. The sequence goes on along the minus strand of JAJTUV010004002.1, from coordinate 6,613 downwards.
CAAACATTGGAATAAATAAACGAAAGGGACTGGCGGGGGCCACTCTTGGGGACTTTGGCTTTCCACGCAGCTCAGGGCTCCAAGTAGAGCTTATTCTGCAGGCTGCAAGATTCTCCTGCGGTTGGTGCTTTTCTGGGGGGAACCTGACCTTCCTGAAGTACAGTCTTGGGCAGCAGTGATAGAGCAGACACAGCAGCCAACTAGTCCTTCTGGATGGGTGGTAGTTAGGAATGCTTCTGACAGGGACGGAACTCTAGACTCCAGCTCACTGCAGGTTACGCCCCTGAGCAGCCTCAGCAGGAAGGGTGGTTTCCTGCCATCCCTGTCCCCCACTGAGGGTTCTGCAGAGCTGGGGGTGGGAAGTTCTTCATGGGAGAGATGCCTTGTTTCTGAGGTAGCAGCAGCAGATCAAAAGCAGATCTGTTTGTTTGTGTTGCCTGAAATGTTTATAGGAAGATGAGAAAGTAGCTCTGTTTATTGAACATATCCTCCAGGGCAGAAGTCACCGGGAAAGTCAGCTTCTGGTGTCTCAGTGAGCAGTCGTGGGCTTAGTCTGGGTTTTAAGCCAGGCAGAGCCTGTGTGTTTGGAGGAAGGAGAGAGAATGCTGAAGGGGCCAGGGGGTCCTCTTGTCCTTCCTGACTCCATCTAGGCTCCAGAAAGTCTTTCCTGGCAACTTCAAACAGTAACTGGAATCTCAGCCTGCCTCCTATTATGAGCTCTGCCTCTGTCATGCTGTGTGGCCATGGGCAAATTACCTAACCTTTCTGGGCCTTTAATTCCAATTTTGAAAGGAAGGAGTTATCAATTCAGTCCTGTCTGCTCCTTGAGAGTGTTCCAGAGAGTCTGAAGGAGTCTGGTGTGATCAGGCATGTGGAAGAATTGTTGCACTGTGTCAAGGCACCATATGCAAGGTTTAAAGCTAGAAAATTGCTGGGTGGAAAGTCCACAGCCCAGGTGAGCCTATGGGTCAGAGCAGAGGGTGTGCCCACTTGATACAGGCACTACCCTGCCTCAGTGGCTGGGACAAAGAGCCCTTTCCTCCTTTAGCCAGGCCTTAATGACCCTTGTCCCTGAGAACGCTGGCAGGATTTCCTCTCAGGAAGGAGATTCGGTGTCCGGTTTACTTCTTCTGGGAGTTGCAGGCACCAAGAAGTAAGGTAGCTGTTTGTTCTGACAGTGGGACAGGCGAATCTTCAGACATGAAAGCTGGGGCTCCGTGCCAAGCTGGATGGCAGTCGTTGGCTTGCATTCACAACAGGAGACCAGAGCTGCCTGTCTGCCCTGGAGCACTGCAGGAGGTGTCTCTGAGTCCCTCCTGGACTAACATTCTATTCTCAGCCCCATGACTAGCCTGCTGTCCCTGGTCCCAGAATAGATTTTATCCCTGGTATAGTTAATCATAGCTAGATTCCTTAGAGCCATCAAGGCTATGCACAAACCTGCAACCAGTAAGTACCTACTGTATGTATGCCAGCCATCACTCTGGCTCAAGGGACATGAAGGGAACAGGTTTGTCTAGCTTTTAAGGAAGCAGAACTCTGTTTGGGAAGTGGGCAGGCAAATAAACAGGAGGAGGTGTGTGAACGAGGGCTGAGCGGACCCAAGAAGCCTGTTCAGACTCTGGGAAGGGGGCCACATTCTTGGGTAGGAATGAGTGTGACTGAGGAGCTGTGAGGACTGGGAAGATGGGAGGCTGCTGCCAGGAGAATGGCCTGTTAAGCTGTGCATCCTTGCACAGCAGGAAGCAGCCCAGTGGAGTCCACAGCACTCTCACTAAAGGATGTGTTGAGCCAGCCAATGTTCTAGAAAACAGACACATCTACACTCTGATCAAAACAGAAAAGGTCCCTGCCCCTAAGACAGGCCCAGGAGGGTGGGGAGGCGCAACAGAACACAAATAAACATCCCATCAGTTGGAAATAAATGACATTAAGAAATACCCAGGCAGGCAAGGGCCAGCGTGACATGATGGAGCAGCCTTCGTAAGAGTGGAAGGAAGAGAAGGGTGGAGCATGGGGATTCAGAAGACGCTGGCTCAGAATGGCCGGCTGGAAGGCTGGGAAGACCTAGCCTGCCACAGACAGCATGGCCCCTGTGTCAGAAGGGAGGCTGAGGAGAAAGCTGTCTCTGCCTCTAGCTCCTGACTGACTGAGAGCTTCAGGGAGAAAGGCAGAGGCCTGAGCCCAGCACCCACAGTAAGCTATGAGGGTCTAAGCCAGGGCAGACAGCTGTAGAAAGAGATGCCATCAAGAGATGCATGACAGAGTTGCTGACAGAGGGACTAAGAACACTGCTGCCACGTGGCATGCAGGGCAGCCTGAACACTTTGGAGCCGGGCATTACTGCAGAGGGATCCCTGCATCAGTTACCCAGGTTAATTGACCTGTGGCCCATGGAGCCCGTCAGTAGCTTCGCCTGGCACCTCCCCTCTCCCCAGGATTCTCCAAACTGGGTCATGTGTCCCTGTTCCACTGGCTGTACTAAGGAAGACTCAGGACATCCTCAGGGTTGCCCTGTGTCCAGCATCCGCTTCATTAGTTTTTTTTAACAGAAGCATATATCCCTCTCCCCCCTCTCCCTAAACCCCCCCTCTTTCCCTCCTCCCTCTCCCCCCCCACCCCTCCAAATCACCCTGTGGGTAATTGGAGCTCCTGATTGAGTAAAGCAAAGAGCTCTTAGGTCACTTCTCAGTCAAGCTAAAGAGACAGGAAAAAGTAGCTTGCTGCTTCTCTGGCTTTGGGGCACAGCTTTTCTGGGCTGGCCTAGTTTAGGTGGTGGTGATACTGTGAGATTTAAATTTATCAGGAAAGCCAGGAGCAGAGTGACAAGCACTGTGGTTTTTCCTCATTTTCCACCCTGCCCTAACCTACAGGGAGTCTTCCACCTGGATCTCCCAGCACCTTGCCCACAGTCTGTGGCACTGTACCTATTTTGCAGAGGGGCACACTGAGGCTTATAGAGATTATAACACAGCCAAGGTCACATGGCAGACTGAGGTGGCTCTGGATTCTGTCACATGTCTTATAATGTTTGCCTCTCTCAAATGTCCTGCTTTTAGCCAATGAAGCCTTCTGATGGCTGTTCTCCTCCCATCACAAAAGGAAAAAAGGGGAAAGCTCGAACAAACAAACCCCCCTGTTGCCATGGAGTGCAGGCTGTCACCCGAGTGACTGTGGTAAACCAGGGCAGAAAGAAGAGGGCTCAGGCAAAAGCCCAGCTGCAGTTCTGTGTCCATCCCGTTCCCCATTCCCAGTCAGCACAGTGTGATACATGGCTTTCGATGCCTCGGGGGCAGCTGGCCAGTTTCAGAGCCATTGTGGTGGGCCATGCACCAGGTGCAAGCCGGCCAGGGAACGATGTGAGGGCTGGAGCGCTGCAGGCTTGGCATATCAGCCTACTCCTCTGATACTAGAAAGTTCCACCTTCCAGAAGCCAACAGGAGGTAAGTGCCCGAGAGAGGTGAGCACCTGGTGACTCCGGACACTTCCTGTTCTAGAGCCCCACCCCCTCTGCGCTGCTCCTTCCCTCCCGTTTGACCTGACCCGGTGCTGACATTTCTGTCCCGCCCCCCTTCTCTCTGCTGGGCTCATTGCTGGTCTGTGTGGAGATGAGCGAGGCCCAGGAGGAGCTTTTGCAGAAGGAATCCTGTTCTGATAAGGGTTGCTGGGATCTGTGATTTCTTTTGAGAGAAGCTGCCAAGGACTGAAGTCGGGGTAGCCATGTCATAGGTTCGCCAGAGAGGGCCTGGCTGGCACAAAAGAACAGGAAGTAGAGGAGGGACCTGCCCACCAGCATCCTCCTGACCAAACCACTCACCATTGGTTACGTTGGCGCCCTTCCTTAACTTCTGTTTAGATCATCCCCTGTTCTGCTTATGGCCTCAAACTCAGGCTGACTGTTGCTGCTCCTCTTTCCGCTGGAGAAGCCTCTTGCTCTTCTTTACAACCCAGTCAACATGAGCTCTGGCCTCATGTCCCTGCCAGGATGAGATGGCTGTATTAGAACGTATCTCACCCTTACTGCCATGCCTGGTGCTGTACGCGTTCAATTAAACCAATGGTTCCTGACCTTCCTAAACGCTGCCACCCTTTAATGCAGTTCCCCATGCTGTGGTGACCCCAACCGTAACATTATTTTTGTTGCTTCTTCGTAACTAATTTGCCTATTGTTATGAACCATAGTATATTTTCCGACAGTATCAGGTTGTTCGACCTCCGAAGGGGTTTACCACCCAGGGTTGAGAACTACTGAATTTGAGCTATTGCATGATGTGCCTGTATTTCACTCAAGAAAGTCAGATGTCTCCTCCGTGTGCAGCTAGCTTCAGTCACGTGAGGCTCACTGACTGACACATTTTCTAGGGAGTACAGAATACAGCCTCTCCCCTGTTTCAGGGAGGGAAGCATCTAGAATAAATTGGGCCCTCATTCTTCATTCCCTTTTTACCCAGACTGAGGCAGGGCTGCCATGGAACAATTTTAGAGGAGAAATGCTCTCCAGAACAAGTCAGTTCTCCATCCTAGAGCGGCAGGCCCTGGTGACCCAGTCCTCCCCTGGGAGACTGCCACATGCCTTCCGGACATCCGGGTTTCATTATGCCACGATTTAAAAATTCATCTTTTCTAATTGTGCTCCAGGCCTGAGTGAATTCAGAGACTATTAGCCAGGCTCTGGGGGGCCCCCGGGTCTCTATGGCAACAGAGGATGCATCCTAATGAAGTGTGTCCTTGGAGACTGGCTGGGGTGGGGGTCCCTTGCCTGTCTATTTGCGTAAGCTGCTTCTGCTGTCTCTGCTTCTGAGATAGGCCCCTTGAGGAGGGACACAGGTCTAGGTAGAGGACACAGAAACTGCAAGTGGCCCACAGTACGACCTTGTACTGCATGGAAGGAAGAACGTTCTAGCTAATCCCACAGCTGCTGCCAAGAATTTCTTCAACCTGCAAAACGAACACCTTTTCCTATAAAAGCACATGCAATATTCAGACACATGACACAAGCATATGTGCTAAAGCATATTTTGCACATGTGTGTAATGCACTTGTGCACATGTATATGTGTGCATGCATCCATACAGCAAGTGTCCATGCATACATGCACACACACACCACTCCAAATTCTAAGGGGCTTAAGTATTACTTTTTCTGCAGCTTTTTTCCTTACATGAGTGTTGTTCCTGGCTCTTTGGGCACCTCCTCCAGGAAGCCCCCTAGGTTGACTGCCTCATCCTACTTCTAGAATGATACTTGCTAATTCATGCTCCAGAGAGCCCTCTTGCAGCCCAGTCCCAGACCTCCACCTCACAAAGGACACACTACTTAATCTTGGGGTGACAGCTCCTCCAGTGTGGTTCTCTCTCTCCTCACTTTCTCTCCCCCCTGAGGGGTTTGTTCAGCTGGAGAAAGGGTTTGTTAGTGATCCCTTCTCCTAAGGGCCTGTTGATGTGGCTCCTGGGACCTCCACCAGACCCTGCCACCACTCCTGATGGTTTATGACTGTCTCCACGAGGAAGAAAGTGTCCTAAAACCAGGGCTCTAGAGAAGGAGAGAAGATAAAGGAAGCCCCAGTGATGTCAGCCTGGGGGCAGCAGGGTGTGGGTTGAGTACAGGAGGAGAGGGAGTGCAGACCCAGCCATTTCTCTTCTGCCACCACCCCTCCCCCTCCCTGCCCTGCTGACTGTGGGTTTTCTAGAAAGAGAGGGGAGGAGTGACTGGGGAGACGCTGGCTGGTTGGTTTTTAATTAAAACGGACTGGACACCTCCCAGCTACCCTTTGGGGCAGTGGCATACTGAGGTGTGCCTCCATCAAGAGGAACAAGGTGGCTGGCATTCAGGTGTGGGGGTGGCTAGTCAGCAGAGCAGCCAGCAAGTCTATGTAGAGAACAGAGGTTTCTGCAATCTGTAACCCCACCCCCCACCCCACCTCCCTAGGACTCCACCTCTCCTAAGCTTCCGCCCTGCCCTGGCCCAATCCTGCACCAGCTCTGGCTGCATCCAAAGTTGCTGCGCCCTGGCCTTGGGGGCTGTTGCAAGCGGGGGGGGGGGGGGCATGAGGTAGGAACTCACGAGATTGGGGACCTGCCTGTCCTGGACCCTATCCATTCAGCATTCCCCTGAGTGTTGCCTGTTGTAAGGAACTGGAGATAAAACCGTAATGCAGCTGCCAGCAAAGTTACAGTCAAGGGCAGTGTGGAGCAAGGCTGCTGGGACAACCTCACTGGACAGTGAGAATTTGCTGAAGGAAGGGGAGGTGGTCAGAGTGGGTGGGGCACAGAGGAGAGGAAGTTTGCTTCAGGTAGGGACAACGATTGGCAGTCTTTCCAAAGGGAAGGGTGAGTGACCAGTTGACAAGAGGCCCTGTGGAGAGGAGCAAGGCTCTGAGTGATGCAGGACAGCGCCTTGCTGTGTTTGTCAGGGCTCAGGCCTGCTAGAACCCTTACACTCCCACTTGTAGGGACCATGCACTTGGCCCTAGGGACAGAGACCAGGGAACTGCTTAGTGACACACCCTAAACCCTGACTCCAAGTTTATGTTTCAGAAGATCCTCCCTTAGCCGTAAATGTTTTCAGGATGAAAACATCAACTGGACATGGTGCTGCAGGCCTAAACCCGCAC
>JAJTUV010004001.1:0-45233 GCA_021653895.1 Mastomys natalensis | reverse complement strand
CGTTTCCTTTCCTTTAGAAAAGGGGAAAAAAATTCGGGAAAAGGGGGTCCCCGGGGGGGGGCCCCAGGTTTTTGTACAAAAGGGCTTAAAACGGAGAAAATGAAAAAAAAGCTGTCTCCTTAGGGTCTGAAAGAGTCTGACATACTCAGGGGCAGATGCTCACGTAACCATTAAATTTGAGATGGAGTTCCCAAGGGAGAATGGGGGAAGGCTGAAGGGGGGGAGGGGATTCGCGACACCTGAGGAAAGCAACAACCCAACCAACCAGACCCCCCAGGGTCTAAGCCCCCAGCTGGGAGGCTTAGGGAGGGACTCAAGGCTCCAGCTATATAGGCAAGGGAGCTATATATAAGTGGGAGAAGAGATCCTTTGACCCATGAAGGCTGGACATAGTGGGGGGGGATACTCGAGGGTGGGGAGGTGAGGTACAGGGGAGGGTGGGTGGGGGTACACCAACATGGAGGCGGGAAAGAGGGAGGAAGGGATAGTGAGTTCCTGGGAGGGAGGGGGGGAAATGGGGTAAGGAGAGGAACATCTGAAATGTAAAAAATAAAAAAATTTTCAATAAAAAAAAAAAAAAAAAAAAAAAAACTGCTGGGCAGTGGTGTCGCATGCCTTTAATCTCAGTACTTGGGAGGCATAGGCAGGTGAATTTCTGAGTTAAAGGCCAGCCTAGTCTACATAATTAGTTCCAGGATAGCCAGGGCTATACAGAGAAACCCTGTCTGGTAAAACAAGACAATAAAATCAGGAAACAAATAACAACAAATGCTGATTAGTATTGGTGAGAGGGGACACACAATACATAGTTGATTTAAGCTGTTTTAGCTCCTATGGATTTTTATCTCGATTGTCTCCGAAAAGGTAAAATTACAAATTTAATGTGATTTAACTACATCATACCTGGACGTACATCTAAGGACTCTCTACTGAAAATGTACCAGATCATCCAAGCAACAACAAATAGATAGTGTACTAAGATTAAGGAAAGATGATAACACATATTATGGGTTGGAAGAGAGAAGAAAACTAGGAATAGTGTGGACTTACAAAAAAGAAAGCAAAAAAAAAAAAAAAAAAGAAAGAAAAGAAAAAAAGGAATCCCAGTGTAAAAGAAATGTTGGCACTGATTTGAAACATGTTCATAGCAGCTTTATTTATAATAGCCAGAAACTGGAAAGAACCCAGATGCCCTTCAACAGAGGAATGGATACAAAAAAATGTGGTACATTTATACAATGGAATATTTCTCAGCTATTAAAAACAATTAATTTGATAAATTCTTATATAAATGGAAGGAACTAGAAAATATCATCCTGAGTGAAGTAACCCAATCACGAAAGAACATACATGGTATTCACTCACTGATTATTGGATTTTAGCCCAGAAGCCTGAAATACCCAAGATTCAACTCACAGACCACATAAAGCTCATGAAGAATGATGACCAAATAGGGGGAGGCTTCAGTCTTTCTTAGAAGGAGTAACAAAATACTCAAGGGAGCAAATATGGAGACACAGTGCAGGATAGAAACTGAAGGAGGGGCCATCTACAGACCATTTCACCTGGATATCCATCCTATGTGCAGTCACCAAAGGTAGACGTTGATGTGGATGTCAGGATGTACATGCTGACAGGAGCCTGATATAGCTGTCTCCTTAGAAGTCTGCAAGAGTCTGACATACTCAGAGGCAGATGCTCACAGCTAACCATTAAACTGATCATGGGGTTCCCAATGGAGAAGATAGAGTGAAGGCTGAAGGAGTTGAGAGGATTCGCGACACCATGAGGAAAGCAACAATCCCAACCAACCAGAGCCCCCAGGGTCTAAACCATCACCCTTGGAGCGCTTAGGGAGGGTCCCATGGCTCCAGCTATATATGCAAGGGAGCTATATATAAGTGGGAGAAGAGATCCTTGGTCCCATGAAGGCTGGACGTCGTGGGGGGGGGGGGCATATTCCAGGGTGGAGAGGTGAGGTACAGGGGAAGGTGGGTGGGGGTACACCAACGTGGAGGCAGGAGGAGGGGGGAAGGGATAGTGAGTTCCTGGGAGGGAGGTGGGGAAAATGGGGTAAGGAGAGAACATCTGAAATGTAATAAAATTTCCAATTAAAAAAAAATAAAAAAATAAAAAAACAGGATCAGAAATGTGTCTGTTGGGAGGTTGGCCTAGGATGGAACCTGGAACCTTGGAATCATATCTAGATGTGATTCCATCAGTCTTAATGCTGTTTTTCTCATACTCACACTATAGGAAGTTATAGACAGTGATGTTCTCACTTTCATAACCAAATGTAGTCAGTACCTCCCTCCCCAATTATGAATGCAAGGCTGGCTCACTACATGCAAATGGATCTTTGAGCTCTAAGTTAAATCCTTTTCTGGGCTAGACCAGCTCACATCTCTCTCACTGGAGGCTGATCTCTAAAGAAAAGGAGTTGTAGCCTAAAGATGAGAATATTGAGTCTTCTGTACCTGTTGACAGCCCTTCCTGGTGAGTGTTGCCATTTCATACATGTGTCCATGTTGGGTTTTTGTAATGTGTGATTAACAGAATTGACTCTTCTTGTCTGAAGGTATCCTGTCCCAGGTACAGCTTCAGGAGTCAGGACCTGGCCTTGTGAAACCCTCTCAGACACTGTCGCTCACCTGCTCTGTCACTGGTTACTCCATCACCAGTGGTTATGATTGGAGCTGGATCCGGCAGTTCCCAGGAAATAAAATGGAGTGGATGGGGTACATAAGCTCTGGTGGTAGCACTGGCTACAACCCATCTGTCAAAAGTCGAATCTCCATCACTAGAGACACATCCAAAAACCAGTTCTTCCTCAAGTTGAACTCTGTGACTACTGAGGACACAGCCACATATTACTGTGCAAGAAGCACAGTGTGGAGACTTCAATATGAGCCCAGACATAAACCTCCTTGAAGAGCAGCTCTGCACCAGCAGGGGGCAGGCAGCATACACCAAGCACAGGAAATCTACTTTAGGGTAAGTAAGAAACAATTCTTGCCCAAAACTCTGTAAAAGGACTCCAGTTGTACAGAAAGACGCACGGGTGTTAATATCTTCAATTAATATAATGTATACAGCCTAATAAACACCTTAACTTACACCCAGAATTCTTCAATACCACCACCTCCTGGAGCCTCCACATCCCAGATCAAAGCCAAGCAGAATTCTCCTGGTCTGCTGGAGGACAAACATCAGTAGAAACCCCAGAAAACAAGCCAGAGCCCCAGAAGCCACATTGGTATCCAGAACAACAGTGGCCATGGCATTTTCTGAATCCCAGAAACCCAGAATCACCTTGAGAGCCCCAGATGTCACTCAGGCAACAAAAACCCCAGTGGAGGCGTCTTATTGGACCTGAAGACTCTGGCCACTAGCAAATGTGGCATTCACAAAGACTGGAGCAGAAAGAAAAACCTAGAAAGAGAAAATTCATTCATCAAAGATGAACTCAGAAACTGGCACCTTAATTTCTAATAATCCCATTCGCAAATGACTTGAGAGCAGCATAAGCAAAGTATTAACAACAATCAAGGCTATATGGTAAAACTGGAACTCAGTCATCCAATTATAGCAAGCCCAGCATATTCCAACCCAGATCAAGTACAAGCAAATGAAATGCAACCTTATAAAAGTGATAAAGTCATTAAACAGGAAACAGATCAATCCTTAGAGAAATCCAGTTAAATATACACATTCAGGGGCCTGCCCAGCACATATTTTCTCTCTCTCTCTCTCTCTCTCTCTCTCTCTGTGTCTCTCTCTCTCTCTCTCTCTGTGTCTCTCTCCTTGTCACAAACAAACATATTCTCCAAAGACATACAACACCACTACACAAATGAAAATTACAAAAGGATATTGATTACCTATTTCTTACCTGAAACATATCTAACTAAATGATTCTTACCTATCGTGTTTTAAAAGCTCAGTTTGACCTCAAATCTGTTATTTTTATTAATAAATTTTATACTTCATCATTTCTTATACAGTCCATCCTTCATCCCACTCACACACTGCATTCTGATTGTTCCTCATCATATTTCTCCTCTCAGTCTCCAAGTGGAGGCTACCACACCCCGCATGCTCCACCCAACAGACATCCTCACCTCTGGGTCCTCATGTTTTCCACCAGGTATAGGTGCTGCTTCTTTCACTGAGGCCAGACCAGGCAGTCGTCATATTATGTCGGAGGCCCCATATCAGCTATTCTATGCTGTCTAATTGGTGGCACAGTGTCTGAGAGAGACCCCAGATGTTCAGGTTAAATGAAACTGCTGATCTTCCTATGGGACCCTCTTCCTTAGCTTCTTTCAGCTTTTCTCTAATTCAATCACACACCTCTGTTCAATTTCTTGACCCTATGTACATCTCCCCTGTCACCTCCCACACTGGATTCTGTCCCATTTTTCCTCCCCTCCTCTCTCCCTCTCGAGTCCATCCTCCTTCCCTCTAACTCCTGTGATTATTTTATTCACATTTTTAAGTAGGATTGAAACATCCGAACATTGTTCTTCCTTCTTACTGAGTTTTGTATGATCTATGATCTATAAGTTGTATCATGAATATTCTGAGCTTTTTACATAGTATCCATCCACTTATCAGAGAGTAGATATAATGTGTGTGCTTTTGTGTCTCAGAAACTTAGGATATTTTCTAGTTCCATCCATTTGCCTGCTTATTTCATGAAGTATCTTTTTTTAAATAGCTGAGTAGTACTACATTGTGTATATGTACCATATTTTCAGGATCCATTCTTCTGGTGAGGGACATCTGGGCTGTTTCCATCTTCTGGCCATTATGAATAAAGCTACTATGAACATAGTCGAGTATGTGGAGCATCTTTTGGGTATATGCTCTGGAGTGGTATTGCAGGGTCTCGGGTTGTACCATGTCCAATGTTCTTAAAACAGCCAGACTGATTGCCAGAGTGTTTGTATCATCTTGCAATCCCACCAACGATTGAAGAATGTTCCTCTTTCTCCACATACTCACCAGCATCTGATGTCACCTGAGTTTTTGATCTTAGCCATTCTGGCTGGTGTGAGGTGCAATCTCAAGATTGTTTTGGTTTCCATTTCCCTGATGACTAAGGATGTTGAGCATTTCTTTAGGTGCTTCTCAGACATTTGAGATTCCTCAGTTGAGAATTCTTTTTTAGCAATGTACCCCAATTATAATAGGGTTATTTGGTTCTTTGGAGTCTAACTTCCTGAGTTCATTTTATGTAATGAATACTATCCCTTTATTGAAGGTAAGATTGGCAATGATCTTTTCCCAATCTGTAGGTTTCCATTTTGTTCTGGTGACAGTGGTATTTGCGGACAGAGGATTTCAATTTTATGAGATCCTATCGATGTCTATAATGGATCTTAGTGCCTGGTCCTTTGCTGTCAATTCAGGAAATCCTGTGCTGATGCGTTTGAGGCTTTTTCCAACTGTCGCTTCTCTTAGGTTCAGTGTATTTGGTTTTATGTGGAGGTCCTTGATCCACTTGGACTTGAGCTTTCTATAAGGATATAAGAATGGATCAATTTGCATTCTTCTACATGCTGACACCCACTTGAACCAGCACCATTTGTTGAATATGCTGACCTTTTTCCATTGGATGCCTTTGGCTCCTTTGTCAAAGACCAAGTCACCATAGGTGTGTAGTTTTAATTCTGTATCTTAAATTCCATTTAATCGATCTTCCTCCCTGTCTCTGTACCAACATTATGTGATTTTTATAATTATTTCCATGTAGTACAGCTTGCAGTCAAGACTGGTGATTCCCCCAGAAGTTCTTTTTATTTGGGGAAATGGTGTTCACTATCCTAAGTTGTAGGGCAGGAATATCTTCTATTGTCCATTCAAACCAAACAACCAAATGAGCCCTATGGCAATGACAAACATGAGAAAACATATCAGTAACAGAAACAATTCTGGGATGAAGTCTCTGGGGTCATTCCACAGTAGAAATTATCTATCACAGCTGAGGAGGTGAGTGGGCCATCTCCAGGGAGTTCACGTACCCATTGTAGCTCTTCCTGAATAGTGTATGCTAATTCCTCAAGTTCATGAACTACCTAAAAGCTATGAAATTGAATGACTGCAGAAAAAGTTTGAATGATTTCTTTCTTTGAAGGATGGTCACTTGGAGGTTATCTATGGACAAGTGGTTGAAGCTACTACCCATATGCATTATATAACATTAATTGAACTCAGTAACTTACTAATAATAAAACAAAAAAAAATTAAAATGTTGGGAATTAGACCTTTTCTTTTGTGAGGTCCCAAGGAAAGACTGAGAGAAGTAGTATATTTATATATGTTCATAGTATATTGCATTAAGAATAAAAATTTCAAGAAAAAATATTTATAAATAAACAGTTGACATATGTTTAGAATTTCATGCATATGTATATTTTAAACAGTATTTTCCCCTTAAATTCTATGTATCCTTCAATTGCTCCTACCACTACAAGTAGTCAATTTCTTTTCAGTACAGAGTTTCATTCTATTTCATTACATGCTGGCATATCAACTGTATATCACTATGTCATATGAAAAGACACTAAATGGAGTATTACATAATAATTTCTGAGACAGTCTTAACTTACTTGATAAGATTATTACAAATTGTATCCATTATTTAAACACTGATGTAAATTCCTTATTCCTTACAGATTAAAATTCTGCTGTGTTATACAACATGTGAATTTTTTCAATCACTGATTTGTTTACAGAAATGTGGTCTGATTCTATAATGTTGTTATTACAGAAATGCAGCAGTAATGATCTGTGTACATATATAGAAACAGGTTTGATATATTGAGTATGATTAGCAAGTTTACATATATATTGTTTTCAAAAATGGCCTTTCTCTCACATTTAAAACATACAAGATTTCACAATAAACTAGTCAAAATCTAAAATACCTGCAAAAATGTTTAAGACATTTTTCACTCTTTCTAGTTAATGTTGGTTTAGAACTAGTAACAAAGAGAATCCAATGTCAGGTAACAGGCCAGACTTTGTCACTGTTGGTTGATCTTTTATATCAGTCTGAACCTCTGTCTCTAATTCTTCATCTCTGTCCTCCTGTTCCTCCTCCTTCTCCCATTGCTTCTCTCTCTCTCTCTTTCTTTGTGTATATGTTTGTGTGTGTGTTTATGTGTATATGTGTTAGAAACATCATTGTTTATTAGTTAATATCTGTTGTCTTCAACTACTCTAGGTATTAGTTTTATATGATTTATTCAAACCTGCATCATGTATTTTCAGCAAATAATCGTCATAAGAAATATAAAAACACATATGCAAAATTCTGGAGTCAGGAACATGAAGAGCTCATAATTTAGGATTATAACTGAGCATTAGCATAGATTGTAAAGATTAGTTACATTAAAAAGCCAAAAGAAATATGATTGTTTGCTTTATTATTCAAAGCCACCTTAAAGAAACAGAATAACATAGTACTGCAATCTTAAGTTATTAGTGGTCTCAAAGTATTTTATTCACTCTGGATGATAAGCAGCAGATGAATTAGTTTCTTAGAGTATAGGATATATTTTTATAATTGTGTACATTTTTATAAGAATAATTCCTTTAATTTTGCTAAAGTTACTATTAATTATCTCTACATAGTATTCATATTACAAACCAGTATACATACATGTAGCTGTGAATATCTTCTGATATTTTTCTGTATTCCCATATTTTTGCGTTCCAGGTATCATTTTCCTAACTTACACTCTAATGCCTTAGCAAAACATGAGCATACACTAACACAGCATCACCTCTCACAGTTTATTGCTGGTACCATGAATTTTATAAAACACGTAATTTTGAGTAAATGCTATATTATTAATACATATATATGTTGGTTTTTCGAGACAGGGTTTTCCTGTATAGTTCTGGCTGTCCTGGAACTCACTCTGTAGACCAGGCTGGCCTAGAACTCAGAAATCCGCCTGCCCCTGCCTCCCAAGTGCTGAGATTAAAGGCATGTACCACCACTGCCAGGGAAATCTCAACATTTTGATATCAGTGAGAAAAAAACCCTTTATCTCAGAACATTTATTTTGCATGTTTCTCTACTAAACATTCCCTGCTTATGACAAACATGAATGAATGTCATGTGCTCAATATGGATGCATTCATGGTAAATGTGTTATGGCAGAAATGAGTCACCTTGGGCAATACTATGTTAAAGATGAAAAGTATAAAATTGAATTTACATACTGTTTTAAATATCATTGTCTTTTTAGAGCACCCTTTAGACTCCTCAGACTGGAAAGATGAGAAGAACAAGAAAGGAGGAGAATCTTCCATTTAAGGCCTCTGAGTTATGGGACTCTACAATGTAAATGGGAAGGCATCTGTCAAGTGGCTGTAAGAACTTGGCTCATGAACTTTGTTAATACCTTGTGGATCTATGCAGAGCACTTGTACTCAGTAGGTTTCTCCTTCTCCAGGTAAACAAATATTTCTTACTCTCCATGATTCACTTCTCTTCTGTTGTCCTCTGAAAAATGTTTAGAATACTAACACCACCATGGTTCTCTTTTTAAAATATAAAGCACACAGTCAGGACAGAATGGAAATTAGGGTTCTCTTACCTGTGAGTTTGTTGGGTGAACAGAATTAGAAAGTCTGTGACAAGTAACATTGCTGTGTTGCAGTTAATTCTAAAATGGCAGGTACATGCAATGTTCACGAGACTGATATCAAGTTACATAGGCTGTATTTTTAAAGGAGAGCCAAATCTTCCATCCACCACAAAATTCCAGGTTGTCATTAGGTGCCACAATAGCCCAAGATTTCAAGGTTATTATCTCAGCCCTATAAAGGACTGCTGAGAGATTTAGTATTGTGAATATACATTTCATAGCACTGTCTATATGGAAGTGATGATAATAAAATGGTGACCGTGTTCCATCAATGTAAACACAGAGAGAAAATTACATTATTCTCTGTTATGATTTTCAAATGACATCAATTTCAGATGATCACTAAATATTTTTTTAAACATGAGACAGCAAAGGTCAAAACCCAAGTAAGTTAAATATGCTTAGCCTTGGGACCATGTTTGAGAGGGGCCACCTGGGGTGTTTCCTGACACTCCCAGAATTTTTACTCTCATTTAACTATATACAAGCCCTGGAGACTGTCTTCTGTGTTATAAACATGGCTTTGAATAACTCAAGATCTGACAGAGATCACTGCATTTAGTCTGTAAAATCTGTGTTAGTATCCTGGAAAGCCAGCAAGCTGTGGTGCACCACTGCAGTCGCCATGCTCTGGAGTTTGAGGCAGCCGTCTGTCCTTCTCTCTTTAATTCGAATCCAGCCTGTGCTTGCTCACAGGAAAAAAAAAGGAAATAAAAATAGAAATAGTCTTCCTCAGTCAGAATAAAGATACATTATTTCATAGAAGAGTGAATTCCTCAATTGGAAAACTAGGAGCTGACTATTTTTTTCATAGAGAAAAAATTTCAAAGTTTCATCATTCTGAGATCTATCCACAACCAGTAGAAGTTCAAGTCTTTTCTGGAATGTATGGAAGACATCTTTGAGATTTGTTTCATTTACATGAAATGAAGTACCAGAGTCTCTCTGTTTAGATTCAGTCCAGATAAAGTGTATCAGTGATAGCAGTGTATGAATTAACCACAGTCACTGCATTGTTTTTATCTGTGCGTATAGCTATAGTTTTATTGCTTTATAAAATTTGCTCCAATAATGGCTCCATATATTCTATTGGTAGACTCTTGCCTTAATGAAGCAATCTCTTTTTATGTCTTCTTTAGGTTTGAGTGGATATCAATTCACTCATATATTACAATCACAATGGGAGTTTGTTTCTTAGTTTGATTTCCTTGGAGTATCTATTTTCCATTTAACCTAAGATGAGAGTGCTATGAACTTAATATCTGTTTCCCAAGGCAGCAATACGAAGAAATCCTTTTTCTAATCCATTATGTTAGTCTCAATGTTTTAATGCAACGATAAGTCAAAAGTATTATTTTTGAAAGGAACATAATAATTTTGTGACTTTGTCGTTTGTGCTGGGTTTTCTTTAGAACTTGGGTTTAACTATTCTGGAATTGTTTCCTCATTCACTGTGACAATGAGTGTGCATTTTCTCTTCAGGTTGAACATTCCACTATTCATTACTCTCGGTTAAGTTGGATTAGAAACATAACTTTCTTTAGTCACCTTTACTGTAGAACATTTTTTTTTTAATTTTACCACTTATTTTTTAACATAAGTTTTCTGCTGTATAATTTTCCAACTGGGTATTTGTTTCTTTTAGCAGTCAGAATGTATTTTGTAGGACCTCTCCAACTACAAATGTTCCTGTTGATCATTCAAGTGCTAGTCTGATAGATCTGACTTCATAGGGGACTTAGCCATCATTACAATTTAAAAAAAATATTTGCTTTTTATATGTTATTATGTAAGTAACATACAATGGGGATAATGCACATTCATAATTTTTATTCTGCAGTCAGTTTGTTGTTCTGTAGTCCCTTGCAGATACAGATATGGGCCAATTTTTCTGATGATTTGGAATTTTTTTCTTTTATGTTTGTATTGCAAATAATATCAATGCCTTCAATGAGATATTCTTCTCCATGTCTTTTGTCCATTACTCAAAGTTTGGGTCCATCTCTTCATTAAATTTTCTAGTTGTCCTTCATGAATATCTGTGCAACTTTACAACATATTCCATCATTAAATCTGTGTTTTTGACCTAATTCCTTCTAAAAGTGAGTCCTTCCACTGAGTGTTTTTGTGTTCCAAATTATTACCTTTTTCTTTTCCAGCACCAATTTAGTTTTTTTGCTTCAGCAATTCTAGGCCATTTTAATTGTTTTCATAGCTTAGATTTCTTTCTCATTTTATTGGTTTTATTGCAATTATTTTTTATGATTATGCTTGTGTCTTGATATACATAATTATTTTCCATAGTTTATCTAAAAAGTCATGCATATAATTATCATTGGAGGTCATTAGTATGAAATTATTAACATAGGATTACAGAAGACATATTGAATTCGCTTTTTATGTTACATATTTTCACTAGGACTTATATTCTGAAACATAACTGTATTTATTGACTCCAAGAGGTTTCAGTCAGACACAGTAAAGTCTAACATTTTTTAACTGATATATCAATTTCTGCCAAGAGACCACATGAGTTCACATGTACAAAGAAGAATAAGGTCGGCCTGCAAGATCACACTACTGTTTATACAAAAAATTCATATTAAGTAGGGGTTCTATTTTCTTTCCTTTTTCCTTTTTTTTTTTTAATACAGTTTCATGTATCCCAGGTAATAATCATACTTATGGTCCTCTTGCTTACACCTCTTTTTTTTTTACAGTGTTTTTCCAGTCAAACACCAAGGTTAGGCATGAAAAAAAATTACAATGAATTTACCTAAGTCCCCAGGACAACAAGTGATAATGTAATACCTAAAATACTGCCTTTGCCCTGATTTCATGAGAACTATCTGGATTTTTAACTGGATTCTCTACAGCTCATATTCCTGAGCTAGTGGCATAGCAGGACAGGTGATCTTCCTCCCTGCTCATGAAAACCTCCACCTATGACAGAAGCACCCAGTTCTAGAATCACAGGTCTTCCCATTCAGTGATCAGCATTGAACCCAGAATATTTGACATAGAGTTGAGACTGAGTCTTTTCTTGATCTTTTAAGAGCTGATTTATTAAATGAGATACTGCATAGGTGATTGGGTATGAATGACAGAGACAATCACTATTTGCAAGTGTTTAGTGATAAGATTCCATTTGTTTGCAAGTGCCAATGTGAGGTATGCTAGGAGTTTATAGAGGCTTGTTTCGATCCAGAAGCTCCCTAAAACTCTTCTGTGCCAGCTTAAGAATCACTTACTGTATTTCCCTGATGCATTTAGTCTAACATTATCCTAGAATGGAATTGGAATCCATTGCTTGATTTAAAGACAAATATATGAAAAACACTCTATATTCCTGGAAAGACATATTTATCTCTTCAAGATACATCTACAAAAGTAGTATCTCACTGCAGATGAACAACTTATAAAATGATACCTACAGGTATTACTGCACATGTCACAATGAGGATCCTTCAATGTGAACCCAAGCACAAATCTCCTTCTCTATAGAAAATTCAGTAGTAGTAGTTTAGCAGAACTCGAATAGAATATATGGTCAGTGAAGAAAGGTGCAGACATAATTTTGTGAAGTCTCTGGGGTCTCTGTCACAAAAAAGGAGAGTATTAATCAAGAACATGAAAAAAGTACTATGGATTCATTCTAAATTTGTGGGTAATTTTCCATAATTTTCTTTCTACAAGAAAGAGTCAAACAATAGTGTTCCCTGTTAATAAAACTTATCATTATACCTCTTGTTGATGTTGATTTGAATATGTGATTCAACCATAATTGTATCAATGTCTTTCAGCAGTAGACAGATTACATATTAACCCAAGATTTACTTACTATGAGAAGGCAAAGATTGATGTTGAATTACACTGTAACTGAAATACTCAATAAAATTTCTGTTATAGGAACTTGAGGAACAGGTTCAGACATTAGTCCTTATTCCCTGACCTGTATTTACAGACTGCTTAAGTTTCAACATTTTCCCCAAGATTCAAAAGCCTATCACAGTATATAATATCTTGAATTAACAACTTGAGTCATAATGAAGAATACAGGTTGACCAGTGATGAACTGTCTTGATTGCCTTTATTAATTTGTGAAGAACCATCTCAAACTAAGCAGAACCATTTACTGAGCTTGAGGTCCTGGACTGTATAAGTTTAGGGAGGAAAATATCAAATGTAAGCTTGTATGTATTTATTTTCTTCTAATTCTTTACCCTATACTAACCATATGACTAGATGCTTCATGGTAATTACTACTGTGAATTCTCCCATGTTCAGAGGGAACCAAGGATAACATGACAAATTAACTCAGTTCCTTTTTTTTAACATCTATTATTCCAGCAAAAGAATGAAACTAAGAGAACAGAATGTGTACCAGAAAAGACACATAATATTGACATACAATCTATGGGATGCATGTTTGCATGCAACTTTGGAATTTAGAAGAGAGACACATGTTGCTTCAACTGTGGAATTGGCATCTGAGTTCTACATGTTCTATGTTGGAGCATTCAAAAGACTATGGTGGTCCTTGAAAGTCTCTCTACTCCTATTGTCATATTTTAATTCCCAAAGGTTCACACAAAAACACTGGTATATCTTGAAGGATTTTTTACTGTGTCTCTCTGTTCATTCTGTAGACCACAGTGTTAAACCAGCAAAAGGAACAAGAGGGCAAAATTCAAGATCTGAGTGTTTGGTCTATAGTGTAGTGAGCATTTATATCACGTGTTCTATCAGAACATCAGTTTTCACCAGTAGAATTGCCTCTTTGAGGTTCCAACAGACAGGAATTAAAATAACTTAAAAATACAACTCAAGCTGTACACATAGAATATCACTGTCACTGTAAACTTAAGTAATCTGACCCCATGAACAATGGCATCCTAGGTCCTCTTACTATAGCATCTAATGAGAGGAGTTTTCAGGAAGAGACAGCACTCTGTATACAAGCAGTTGCTTTCCTATATATTATGAGTTCTCCTAGATCTTAGTATTTTTGTAAAGTAAACTGAACATTGCAGCATGGTGCAAGATTCAGCCTGCGGATTTACCTCCAAATTCTGTGATCATAAACTTGGTATCTTTGCTTACTGAAAGTTCATCAAATAGTGACATGATTCCTAAGTTTGTTAACTTAAAGGCATCCTTCAAGAGGAGATATATATATATATATATGTGTGTGTGTGTGTGTGTGTGTGTGTGTGTGTGTGTGTGTGTGTGTGTGCATGTGTGTGGATATGTGTTTATGTGTATATGGATAATGTATATACATATATGTTTAAATATGTATACATATATATGTATATATTTATGTATATATGTGTATGTGTATATATTTATATACATATATACATATGTATGTGAATATCTATACAGATACATGTATAAATAAACATATATATATATATATACATATATATATATGTACATATATATATACATATAAACATCAGACATCTAGAGAAACATTTTCTCACTTTCATATGTATATGTGAGTGTCTGTGAATGTGTGAACATTTTATGCTATTTTATAATTATTAAATATATTTATAAAAGTAATTTTCAATTATTCAGAGTTAATTCCGGGACTCTAACATGCTACAATAAGGGGTTGTAACTTCAAACATTGATTTAAATATAATCAATAAAATAATTAATTTGAATTAAATACATTTAATATCATTTAGCTTTAAGTTCATGATTTATAAATGATGGAAATTTTATTACTTTCATTGAATCAAGTAAGGCTAGCAGCTGGGTACTCTGGACCAAAAAACAGAATTCATTTTATGATCTTTTATTAAAACACAGGATATTTTAATGCTACAATTTCCACAAATTCCTTCATTTCATACATGGAGTCTGCATTAGAAAAAGGATTTGCGACACCATGAGGAAAACAACAATACCAACCAACCAGAGCCCCAGGGTCTAAATCACCAGCCTGTGAACACTTGGGAAGGACCCATGACTCCAGCTATATATGCAAGGGAGCTATGTATAAGTGGGAGAAGAGATCCTTGGTCCCATGAAGGCTGGACGTCATGGGGGGGATATTCGAGGGTGGGGATGTGACGTACAGGGGTGGGTAGGAGGGGTTCCACCATCATAGAAGCAAGAGGAGGGGAAAAGGGATAGGGAGTTCCTGTGAGGGAGGGGGAAAATGGGTTAAAGGGAGAACATCTGAAATGTAAATAAAATTTCCAATTTAAAAAAAAAAATGATTTCACTATAGGACACTGCCTTTATTAAAGAGTAATGCAAATAAAAACCTAAACTCATATAAAGCAAATCAGCCCTGATCCTTCAACTCTGGCAGAGGAAACCAGGCCAGGATTCTTAGTCTTTCCTATTCAGTGATCAGCACTGGAAGTACAGTAATCACCATGTACTTGGGGTTCACCTTGCAATCTCTTACTCCACATTTGAGAAACAAATTTTGAATTTTTAAAAAAGAATAAGAGGTGTTGGGTGTGAGAAAAGACATAATTAAAAGGGAGATTGGATCTGTGTAACAGTTTTTACTTGTGTAAAATTGAAGCCCAAGTTGAGAAATGTTTGAGGAGGTCCTTGGTATTAGTTTGGGAATAAGAAAGTAACCAAAATCATATGCCAAAGTAGAGTTTAGAGTTGAATAATATAAACTCTTGATACATTATCTTGATTCATAATAAAGATGAAATTATTTTCTAAATCTCACAAAATCTATAATGAGTTGGGGAACTTACATATAATAAAAGCACAAGAGGAGAAGCTAAAATTCCATTGAATTATCACATATTAGCTGTATGGTGTCCTCAGAGAAATAGGACAATAAACACGGATTTATTATACTTATAACAAAGCCTTACATTAATTATTTGGTGTAAAGCATGGGACATCCCTATCATCCAGTCTCTGATGTTTCTGGTGCAGGTGTGCCTTGAGTCTCTGGATGTCTCAGGGGACAAGCTAGCCAAGAATATCATGCACAACAAAGTGACAGTTTAACAAGTTCCCACTCAAAATGAAAAACATCCCAGAAGATAAAAAGGTGAGCCATAGATGGACAGTCCTGGAAACAGTTTTAAAGAGGGAAGACATAATGTTTAATCAGGAAGTCTGGTGATGTGGCTCTGGATATTTAAACAGCTTCAAGGAAGTAGATCTGGATTGAGGAAAAAGGCATCAATGAATAACAGGCTTCCAACATCCCTATAAAAACAACTCCTCTTCTCTTGTTGCTATGCTTTCCCAAATTTAAGAAAAAGCATACCTTTCAGAGAAGGGAAAGTCTAGGGACAAAATGAAGTAATACCAACCACAAGTATATTAAGAGAATATGCCAGTTAATCTTCATAATTTACTTTCAAATTCTCTTCCTGTGTAGCTTGAGCTCACATCCCACTACTGACATAATTATATCTCTAAAGAAAAACATAATATTTACAAGATTAAACTGTCATGCTATATATCCTGCTTAAATCAGTAAAACAAAATAATCTTTCAATGATTCCTACAATATGAATTAATATAAAAACATTGTCTTATTCATCTTTCAATTGCCAAGGAAATTTATCAAAAAAGGTTTAATTTGGTTTACACCTAGAAAAGGCTAAAGCATGACAGGACAGCTCGTTAGCCAGAATAAACTATGTTAGCTGAGGAAATTGAAGATCATGATATGATCAACAAGTAACAAGTAGAGTTATGGAACTCTGAGACTAGTGTAAGTCATTTGAAGTCTTAATTCTGCCATCAGTGACATATTGTGTCAAACAGAAAGAGGCAACCTAAACCTTCTTGGACAGTTTTACCACTGCCATTAGTTCCCCTCTTTTATCCCCAGGAGCATCCTACTTGCTTTAAAGCCCAAACAGTACAAGGCTGAAGGCCTAGTCTTGACTAAGAAGCTCTCATGTTCTTCTTACAGTAGCCTTCTTCAGGGTGTGTGTGACCTAAGTTTGCTACTGTTTTTTTGGTCTGATTCCTGCTGTGAGTGTCATAGAGATATTCCATGGAGCTTCTAGTCCCCTATCATTTATTTGGGATCTCAAAGGCACCCACTGGCATGAACAAAGTAGCTATCAGATTCTCTGCATTTCTGGTGGGCCTCCAGTGGGCAGATAGCCGTGGAATACAAAATAGTTTTACACCTGTGTTGGTATATATGCACTGTATTAGTTCCTTGCACCAATAATATCCTTTCTAGTCGAGTGATAATGTCTGTATAATAATATTATATAAAGGCCTAAAGATAATATTGATTAAAAAGTGATAGAAAGACAAAGATAGTTACGTAAATAATGAGATGTGAGTCAACAAAGTCATAGGACAGAATTAATGTCTCATCACCAGAGCCAGGAAACTTAAAATCACAAAGACATATCATATCATACGTGGATGTGTTCAGCGTAAAATACGTGTTCATGTCTATGGCTATGTTGATAGTTACACATGCTTCCATGTATATGGATGCTTAGTATGTGAAATTTAAATGTGTAGTCGTCTGCTGTCAAGAACATTTGCTTCAAAAAATATGTATTCATGATTTCATGAACTGAAATAGAACAAAATCAAAAGGTCTCCCATCACATTGAAAGTGATTTTTAAACTTCACCAGACAAGGCTGACTCTGACCACGTGTTGTCTCAGAGAGAAGCTGTATACAGCAAGGAAAAGCACAAATCCAGACATTGGGGATCATATTCCAGACCTGAACCTGATCTGGAAAGATGACAGTGAGTGATGCTATTTAAATTTCATGTTTTAAAAAAGACATGACATAAAAACACATAATTGTCATAATGGTCAATGATCAAAATGACCCTTGCATTTCCTCAGACCACTGGGGTCTCTCAGAATTCCACCCCACAGCTTATTACATAGGAAGTAGTGATACAAATAGAGGCTTCTGCTACTCATCAAAACCAGCCCAGTGCTGAGCCTCACCTGTAGCAGAGGAGCTGAGCCCTGGTCTTAGATGGGTTTTCCTGTGGCTATTTTGAAACATAATGTGCAGAGAAAGGGACTCTGTTTGTATAAAGGTCATGCATAAGTATGATAGTAGATAAATGTGACAATTTTCTGACTAGGATTATCTCTGCTTTCAGGCATACATGGTGAGGGGCAGCTGGTAGAATCAGGAGGGACCATGATACAGCCTTGACTGTCTCTTAAACTCTCTTCTGAAGCCTCTGGATTCACTTTCAGTGATTACTGGATAGACGGGATTCACCAAGCCCCAGAGAAGGCCCTAGAGTGGTTATGACAGGAGTGCCAAACCTATGCAAAATCAGTGAAGGACAATTTGCCATCGACAGGAAAAATTCTAAGAAATTATTGAGTCTACAAATGCACAGTCTGACAAATGAGGACACTGCCATATATTTACAATTTGAGAGACATGGTGAAGAAAGATAATTGAGAATTCTGGCACAAAACTCTCCACAAGGTGCTCATGGCGAGCAGGAGGCACTGGCACACAGGGAGCTACAGGTCAATAGATGTGGAACAGGAAAATGAATGGTAAAAATATTCTATCTGATACTTTCAAATAAATGTTTTTAATTCTTACGGACATATTAAAATACGGAATGCAGTCTTTTCACAACATAGTGCAGAGCATTAACAAGGAAGATGTGACTTCCCTGTGGGCAGCAGGACCAGATCCTGAGGAAGTATGAAACTAACAATTAGTATTAAAAACAAATGAAGTTGGGGGGTGGAATTGTTAAATTTCACTGATGATTGAAACCCATGCCATGTATTTCAGAAAAGCCTGTGAGGATCCAGGCCTAGGTGCATTATAAGACCTTCGGAAAAGAGCTGAAAGTACATCCTAGGGTATAATATGCTCAGAATATTTGTTTGGAAATAGTATGATGAATACAGTATAACTAATGTTAAGTTTCACATTTAGCTCAGTTGTATTCTGCCTTCCTTTGTGACTGAGATTTGACAGTTGTACAAGCTGCAGATACTCACCCTGTATGTATTAAAGCTACAGCACATCCTATATTGATAGGGCATTTTTCTTGTCAAGGATGTACACATTCTTCTCTGTATGACTAATGGTCTGTTCTTGCCCCGGGTTTAACTAGAAGACTTGTTCTTACATATTGGTATTATATGCCAAATCTTACATCTCTCACTTCCAACTCACATGGTTTTGGCACTCCTTTAGTTCTGTGATTTAACAAGTGTTCCCATTGCACCATTCTAGAATAACCAAGGGTGAACTGAAGGAATAAAAGAGCAGAAACAACTTAGGCAACGTGTTTCCCAAGTGTTGTTAGGAACATAACTGAATATTTAGAAGTGTGTGAAAGCTGACTGTTAAAATTTCCCTTTGCTGCTGAAATTAAAGAAATAACCACAAATAATAAGAATGTTCCTTTGAAGATACATAAACAAAACTGTGAGCTTTCTCACAGATAATCAGTACCTTTCATTGTCTTCATATTCTATAAAGCCTCTTGTAGACATTAGGAAATATTCATCAAAGGAGTTCTTCAGAGTAAAACGTATTTATGGTGTTTAATAACAGGCCATTAGATAGTCTCATTGTTTAATGAATTTCACATGCCTCCCACTGTGAAAAAAGATAGGAACTCTCATTTTTAGGGATCCAGAGCAGTGTGAAGATGGGTGATTTCCTGTGAGGGTTGGTGTCTCCCTCCTGCATTTAATCCTACTTCTGCTTGATCATTTTAACACTCAGTCATTTCTCTTGTGGGTGTGAGGAGCTCATACATACCATGATAAATGATGAAAGTGTAGGTAGGGGTATTATAAATCTATTTGGGCCAGCTCTTTATATCTATATGTGTCACCCAAAGATTATCCTTTTGCAATGTAGAGACAGTCTATTGCTGTAACTCAAAGGAACTTCGTTAGACACCATACATTTCAAAATCAGACATCTTGTCAGAATTCCATTGCCCTGGCATTTCAAAGAAGTCCACTATTATCAGGAAGATTCCAAAAACCACCCACACCACACAGTCATTGTGATGTTCCTAAATCTGCTTCTGTGCTGCTATGATTCTCAGAAATATGACTGAGCATTGCAAAAAAATTCCAGTGTCAATCATGTACTGAAAGGAATGTAATGGATCAGACAGAGAGAGCATTTCATACATGAATAGAGTGAGATCAGATACAAAAAAGGAACTGTGGGTTATTTACTCATTTGTCTGCACAACCCACATAATTCTACCCACACCTCTGAGAAGCCAAAAATGCATTGACTCAACAGACAGATAACAGATATATACTGAAAAACATTAGTTTCTTTTTATAATGGAAAAAGAGCAAAAAGCAAATTAATAATAAATACTTTTTTTCAAGTTTTCAACAGGTTGATCTATCAGGAAAATGAAAATTAACAAAGTAGTTTGAGATTTCATCTAATCCAAGAAACACAGACATTTATTAAAGAAACAAATGACACAAAACACTGGTGAGTGATTGTAGAATGTGGAAACACAATGCATGCTGGATTTAACCTGTTGTAATTCCTATTACATTTTGTCTGAACAGTCTCCCAAAAGGTAAAAATCACAAATGTAATGTGATTTACTTACATCACTACTGGACTTTAACTAAGGACTCTCTACTGTAAACATAGCAGATCATTTGTGCAGCAATAAGAGAGCATAGAAAGATTTAAGAAAGATGATAACACATATGAGTGGGAAAAGAGAAGAAAACTAGGAACATTTTGGACTTAGGAATAAGAAATCAAAAACTCAGCAACCCAAGTGTGAAAGGAAGGTTGGCACTGACTTGAAGCCTAAAAAAACAGGAGCAGAAGAGAGTCTGTGGGGAGGTTGGTCTCGATGGGATGGTAGGATCATATGGATGTAATTTCTACAGTACTTATGCTATCTCTTTTCAATTCATGTTATAGGAAGTCAGAGAGAGAAATGGACTTATTTTAATAATCAAGTGAAGTCACTATCTCCCTTCCTCAGTTATGAAGGCAAAGCTGGCTCCCTACATGCAAATGCATCTTCGCCTTCTAAGTTATATTTCCTCCTGGGCTGTTGCAGTTCCTATCTCTCTCACTGAAAGCTGATCTCTGAAGCTTAAAAGATGAGAGTGTTGAGTCTTCTGTACCTGTTGACAGCCCTACCTGATGAGTGTTCCCATTTCATGCATGTATCATGTGCCATGGAGGTTTTTCAAAATGTGTGATTGACAGAATTGATTTTTCTTCTCTGAAGGTATCCTTTCAGAGGTGCAGCTTCAAGAATCAGGACCAGGGCTGGTGAAACCCTCTCAGTCACTTTCCCTCACCTGCTCGGTTTACTGGCTACTCCATCACCAATGGTTATGTCTGGACCTGGATCCGACAGATGCCAGGAAATAAACTGGAGTATATGGGGTACATAAGCTCTGGTGGTAGCACTTACTACAACCCATCTCTCAAAAGTCGAATCTCCATCACTAGAGACACATCCAAAATCAGTACTTTCTGCAGTTGAATTCTGTGACTACTGAGGACACAGCCACATATTACTGTGCAAGACACACAGTGTGAAGTCTCCAGTGTGAGCCCAGACATAAACCTCTTTGTAGAGCAGCTCGCACCAATAAGGGGCAGACAGCATACACCAAATACAGGAAATCTACTTTAGAGTAGTGAAAAACAATTCTTGCCCAAACTGTGGCATGAGACTCCAGATGTACAGGAAGACACACTGGTGCTAAGATCTTCAGTTAATACAATGCCCACAGCTCCCTAATACTCCTTATGTACCCAGAACTCTTCCATTACCCCTCCTTCTTTAGGCTCAACTAAATGGAGTAGAGCTATTCCAAGTATTCTGAGAAACTGCCAAATTATTTTCCAAAGTGATTGTACAGTAATTCACTCCATTATAAACAAAGAAGTGTTCTTCTTGCCTACATCCTTGCTTGCATATGGTATCTCTTGAGTTTTTGAATTATCCATTCTGATGTGTGTAAGATACAAATGTAGTGATGTTTTGGTAACATTTAAATGATAATTAAATACCTTGAACATCCTTTTAAGTGCTTCACTAAATTTATGAACAGCATTATCTCAAGAACTTTCATCTTCATGTGATCTACAAGAAACTTGCCCAAAGAATGAGCTATCACAAGGAAGTAATCACACCAGGCTCTAGGCCATAAAGTGTCTCCTGGGGTCCACTCACACCAATGCAAATAAATGAAGAGATTGGCAGTGACAAACATGAGAAAGGACATCAGTAGCAAGCAACACACCTGGCATGAGTTCTCTAGTGTCATTCTACTAGAGAACACACTCATTGCAGCTCTCCAGGACAGTGCAATATCTCCAGAGAGCACACTTGCCCACTGTAGCTCTTTCTGCATAGAGTTTGCCAGTTCCCAATTTCATGTCCTGCTGAGGTGCTATGAAAAATAATTATTGTTGAGAAACTTTGAATCATTTGTCATAGGTTATGGAGTCCTGGAAGTTACACCAGAGCTGAGCTTGATCTGTAAATATGATATTGGTTGATGCTAATTAAATTTCATATTATATAAAAGACATAACATAACTATATATAACTGTGATACTAGTAAATGACCAAAATGATCCTTGCATCTTCTCTGAGCATTGTCTTCTCACATATTCCCACTCCAGAGCTTGCTATATAGGAAGAGGTGATGCAAACAGGGACTTCTGCTATTCATCCAATGCAGCCCAGTGCTGAGTCACACCAGTCGCAGAGGAGCTCAGTCCTGGATTCCCCCAGGTCTTCCCATTCAGTGATTAGTGCTGAAAACAGACTACTCACTATGAACTGGGCTTGGATCTGTTTTCTTTGTTGCTCTCTTAAAAAGTAATGCACAGAGAAGAGACTCTGTTTTTTTTTAAGGAAGACATCCATAAGAGGGTAGTAGATATATGTGACAGATTTCTGACTAGGATTATCTCGTTTTCAGACATACATGGTGGGTTGGAGCTGATAGAATCTGCAGGGAGCTTGTTACAGCCTCAAGTGTCTCTTAAACTCTCTTCTGATGTCTCTGTATTCACCTTCAGTGATTACTTGAAGTATTTGCCAAGCCAGAGGGAAGAGCCTAAAGTTGTTAGCAGACATAAAATATGACAAGAGTTTAAAAACTATTCAGAGACTGAGAAGTAAAATTTGACATCTCCAGAGACTATTCTAAAAACTTATTTTATCTACACATGTACAGTCTGAGAAAGGGGGACATGCCATATAGTAATACATGTAGATACATGGTAAAGAAAGCAAATTGTGAGCTCTGGAACAAAAATCTCCACAAGGAGATTGCTCATGGCCAGCAGGGGGCACTGGCACACAGAGAGCTACAGCTCAATAGGAGTAGGGTAGTGAATGGTAAAAATGCACTATCTGCATGGTTTCAAATAAATTCATCTTTAATTCTTATGGACATATTTAAATACAGAATGTGTTCTATCAGAACAAAATGCAGAGCATTTTACAAGTCAAATGTGACTGCCTGGTGGGGATCAGGATCTCATTCTGAGGAAGCATGTAACCAACAATTAGCATTAAATGAAATTGAGGGAAGGCATTATTAAATTTCTCTGTTGAATGAAACCCATGACATGGATTCCAGAAATGCCTGTGAGAATCCAAGCCTAGGTGCATTATGAGACTTTGAATAAAAGGCCGAAAAATACATCCCATGCTATGTTATGCTCAGAATATTTGGTTGGAAATAGTATTATAGAATATAGTATAACTAATGTTAAATTCCACAATCAACTCAGTCGTATTCTGCCATTCCTTTCTGACAGAGAATCTTCAATTGTGCAATGTATATATCACCCATGTATTATTTAAGCTATAGCACATCCTATAGTGATAGGTCATTTTTCTTATCAAGGATGTACACTTTCTTCTCTGAAATGACTAATGGTCAGTTCTTACTATGGGTTTAAATAGGAGAGACTTGCTGTTCTTACATATTGGCATTGTTTGCAAAAGCTTAGCTCCTTAGGCTGCAGGGAATGAATCTCTCACTCCTGATTCACATGGTTTTGTCACTATTTTAGTTATATGATTAAACAGGTGTTCCCATTGCACCATTCTAGCATAACCAAGGAGCAACTGAAGGAATACAAAGTAGAAAAAACAATTTAGGCATTGTGTGTCCCAAGTGTTGTTAGGAATTTGAGTGAATATTTAGAAGTGTGTGAAAGCTGACTGTTAAATTGTTGCCTTTGCGGTTGTTATTAAGGAAATAACCACAAATACCAGGAACGTTTCTTTGCAGATAGATAAACAAAAGTGTCACTTTTCTCACAGATTCTTTAGTACCTTGGATTGTCTTTGCTTTTCCATAATACTTCATGTAGACATTAAGAAAAAATTTCATCAAAGGCGTTCTTCAAAATAAAACTTATTTAGGGTGTTTAATGACCCCTAATATACTACTTCTCCTTGATCATTTTAACCTTAAGTCATTTCTATTTGTAAGGGAGCAACTCATACACACCATGAAAAATGATGGAATGTATATAAGGGTGTCATAAAATCTATTGGTGCAGGCTCATTATAACTAGACCCAGAGATTATCATTCTGCTGTTGAGGTAATGTAGAGACAGTCCATTGTTGTAAACCATAGGAGCTTCATCAGACAGTACCCATTCCACCATCAGATATCTTGTCAGAATTCTACTGACATGGTATTTTAAAGGAACATACTTTAATCTGGAAGATTCCAACTGCTCTCACACCACACAGTCATTGTGATGTTCCTAAATCTGCTTCTATGCTGCTCTAACCTCAGAAAGGTGATAGAGTATTGCAAAATGCTCCAGCAGAAAATGCTGACCTGACAGAACTGTAATAGATCAGACAGAGAGAGAATTCATCCTCAATATAAAGTGGGATTAGAGACAAAATAGCACAGTGGGTTATTCACTACATTGTCTGTGCAACCGATAGAATTCTATCTTTAGTCTTTGAAAAGCCATATATGAATTATTGAACAGGCAGATAGAAGAGATTCTTTGAAAATTTTGTTTAGGTTCTTGGTACATTGGAAAAAGACCATAAAACAAATAAATAATAAATACTTTTTCAGATTTTCAAAATGTTGATCTATCCTGAAAATGTTAATTTAAGAAGGTAGTTTGAGATTTCATCTAATTCATGCAACAATGATATTTATTAATGAAAAAAATAATGTCAAATGCTGATGAGTAATTGGTGAGAGGGGAATGCAATACATGGTTGATTTAAGCTGTTTTTAGTTCCTATGGATTTTGTAAGGATTGCATCCAAATGATAAAATTACAAGTAACATGACTTACATACACCATACCTGCACATACATCTAAGGACTGTGTACTGGAAATATACTAGATCTTTCATGCAACAACAAGAGACAGTTACTAAGATGAAGGAAAGGTGATAACACATATTATTGGTTGGAAGAAAATTAGGAATAGTGTGGACTTACTAAAAGGAAAGAAAGAAAGCAGGATTCCAAGTGTAAAAGTAAGGTTGTCAATGATTTGAGATATTCAAAACACAGGATCAGAAAAGTGTCTGATGTGAGGTTAGTCTAGGCTGGGACACTGGAATCATATCTAGATGTGATTCCAACAGTCTTAGTGCTCTTTTTTACTCAGGCTTACACTATAAGATGCTAGAGACAGTGATGGTCTTACTTTCATAACCAAATGCAGTCAGTACTCACCCTCCCCAATTATGAATGCAAGGCTGGCTCACTACATGCAAATGAACCTTTGAGCTCTAAGTTAAATCCTTTTCTGTTCTAGACCAGCTCACATCTCTGTCACTGGAGGCTGATCTCTAAAGAAAAGGAGTGTAGCCTAAAAGATGAGAATATTGAGTCTTCTGTACCTGTTGACAGCCCTTCCTGGTGAGTGTTGTCCATTTCATACATGTGTCCATGGTGGGTTTTTGTAATGTTGATTAACAGAATTGACTCTTCTTGTCTGAAGGTATCCTGTCCCAGGTGCAGCTTCAGGAGTCAGGACCTGGCCTTGTGAAACCCTCTCAGACACTGTCACTCACCTGCTCTGTCACTGGTTCCTCCATCGACAGTGGTTATGATTGGAGCTGGATCCGGCAGTTCCCAGGAAATAAAATGGAGTGGATGGGACACATATACTTAGTAGCACTAACTACAACCCATCACTCAAAAGTCGAATCTCCATCACTAGAGACACATCCAAGAACCAGTTCTTCCTGCAGTTGAACTCTGTGACTACTGAGGACACAGCCACATATTACTGTGCAAGAAGCACAGTGTGGAGTCTTCAATATGAGACCAGACATAAACCTCCTTGAAGAGCAGTTCTTCACCAACAGGGGGCAGCAGCATATACCAAGCACAGTAAATTACTTTATAGTAGGTAAAAACAGATTCTTGCCCAAACTCTGGCATCAAACTCCAGCTTTACAGAAAGACACACTGCTGTGTAATGTCTTCAGTCAATTTATAATGCACACAGCCTAATAAAACTCCTTAACTTTCACCCAGATTTCTTCTATAGCACCACATCCCAGAGCCTGCACATCCCAGCTCTAAGCCCAGCAGAATTCTCCTGGTATTCCTGGAGGACAAAACATCAGTAGAAAACCCAGAAAACAATCCAGAACCCTAGAACCCACATGGTATTCATAAACACAGTGGCCATGGTATTTTTCTTAATTCCAGAAATCCAGAGTAAACTTGAGAGCCCCAGAGGTCACTCATGCCACTAAAAACCCCAGTGGAGGGTCTTTATTAGACATGAAGACTCTCTGGCCACTAGAAAAATATGGCATTCACAAAGAAGACTGGAGCAGAAAGAGAAAACTAAAGAGAAAATTCATTCATCAAAGAACTCAGAAACTGGGACCTAAGTTTCTAATAATCCCATTGGCAAATGAATAGAGGCCAGCATAAGAAAAATATTAACAACAGTCAACGCAGTATAGTAACACCGGAATCCAGCCATCCAAGTATAGCAAGCCCAACATATTCCAAAACAGCTGAAGTACAAGCAAATGATTTAAATGCCACCTTATAAAGGTGATAAGGTCCATTAGAGAGGAAAGATCATTCTTTAGAGAAATCCAGTAAAATAACACATTCAGGGAACCTGTCTAGCACAAGTTCTCTCTCTCTCTCTCTCTCTCTCTCTCTCTCTCTCTCTCTCTCCTCTCCCTCATCTCCTCGCCTCTCTCTTTGTTGTGTCTGTTCTTCTGTTATTTGTTTATGTGTATATGTGTTAGAAACATCATTGTTTATTAATATCTGTATCTTCAACTACTCTAGGTATTAGTTTATAAGATTTATTCAAAACTGCATCATTTATATTCAGCAAACAATTGTCATAAACATAAAAACAAACACATATACAATATTCTGGAACCCGAAACATGAAGAGCTCATAATTTAGGATTATACTGAACATTAGCATAGTTCTAAAAGTTGATTACATGGGAAAGCCAAAACAAGTATGGTTGTTTGCTTTATTACTGGAAGCCACTTTAAAGAAACAGAATAACAATGTATTTCAATCTTAAGTTATTAGTGGTCTCAAAGTATTTTATACACTCTGGATGATAAGCAGCAGATAAGTTAGTTTCTGAGAGAATAAGATATATTTTTATAATTGTTTCTTTGTGTAAGAATAATCCTTTATTTGCTAAAGTCACTATTAAATTACTCTACATAGTACTCATATTTACAACCATTATATACTCATGTAGCTCTGAATATTTCTGCATTTTCTCTGTTCTCATATTTTTGCGTTCCAGGTATCATTGACCTAACTTGCACTCTAATGCCAAGCAAAACATGGGAATACACTAACACAGTATCACCTCTCACAGTTTATTGTTGGTAGCATGAATTTTATAAAACACATAATTTTGAGTAAATGCTGTAGTATTTAGAAATCACATCATATATATATTGGTTTTTTCGAGACAGGGTTTCTCTTGTATAGTTCTGGCTGTCCTGGAACTCACTCTGTAGAACAGGCTGGCCTCGAACTCAGTAATCTGCCTGCCTCTGCATCTCAAGGGCTAGGATTAAAGGAGTGCACCACCACTGCGCAGAGAAATCTCAATATTTTGATATCAGTGAGAAAAAAAACACTTCATCTCAGAACATTGATTTTGCATGTTTCTCTACTAAACGTTCCCTGCCTATGACAAACCTGAATGTTATGTACTTAACATGGATGCACTCATGGTAAATGTGTTTATGAGTCCCCTTGGGCAATACTATGTTAAAGATAAAAATACAAAATTGAATTTACATACTGTTTGAAACTATCATTGTCTTTTTAGAGCACCCTTTAGACTCCTCAAATTGGAAAGCTGAGAAGAACAAGATAGGAAAATCTTCCATTTCAGGCCTCTGTGTAATGGGACTCTACAATGTAAATGGGAAAGCATCTGTCAAGTGGCTGTAAGACCTTGGTTTATGATCTTTGTTAATACCCTGTGGATCTATGCAGATCACTAGCTACTCAGTAGGTTTCTCCTTCTCCAGGTAAACAAATATTTCTTGCCCCTGAATGGCTCACTTCTCTTCTGTTTTCCTCTGAACAATGTTTAGAATACCAACACCACCATGGTTCTTTTTTTAAACTATAAAGCACACAGTCTGGACAGAATGGAAAGTAGGGATCTCTTACCTGTGAATTTGTTGGGTGAACAGAAATAGAAAGTCTGTGACAAGTAAGAAAGCTGTGATGCAGTTAGTTCTAAAATGGCAGGTACATGCACTGTTCATGAGACTGATATCAAGAAACATAGGCTGTATTTCTAAAGGAGAGCCAAAGCTTCCATCTACCACAAAATTCCAGGCTGTCACTATGTTCCACAATAGCCCAAGATTTCTAGGCAATTACCTCAGCCCTATAAAGCATTGCTGAGAGATTTTAGTATTGTCAACATACACTTCATAGCAGTGTCTATATGGAAGTGTTGATAATAAAATGGTGACCATTTTCCGTGAATGTAAACACAGAGGGAAAAGTATGTTATTCTTTCTTATGATTTTCAAATGACAGTGTGTGTCTGTTTGTTTTTGTGAGTGTGTATATGTGTTTACGTGTATATGGATAATGTATATGCATATATGTTTAAATATATATGAATGCATATTTAAACATATATGCATATACATTATGTATATGTATACATATATGTGTGTATATCTACACATTGGTATACATATATATAAACATAAATATATATGTACATACAGATATACATATAAACATCATCAAACATCTATAAAACTAATTTCCACATTGTGTGTGTGTGTGTTTGAGTGTGTACATTTTATGTTATTTTATTATACTAAATATACTTAAAATACTAATTTTCAATTATTCAGAGTTATTTCCAAGATTCTAACATTCTACAATAAGAGGCTGTATCTTCACACATTGATTTACTTAAACATTTAATATCATTTAGATTTATGTCCATGTTTTACAAATGATGAATATTTTATTACCGTCTTTAAATCAAGAAGGCAACCGCAGGGTACACTGGACAACGAAACATAAGTAGTTTCTATGTTCTTTTATTAAAAAACAGGATATTTTTATGCTACAATTGCCACAAATTACTTCATTTTATGTATGGTGTCGGCATTAGTAAATTCTCTCATTAAAGATTTCACTATAGAACACCTCATTTAGCAAGAAGTCATGCAAATCCAAACCTCAACTCATGAAACGCCAATCAGCCCTGATCCTTCAACTCTGGCAGAAGAAACCAGACCAGGATTCTTAGTCTTTCCTATTCATTGACCAGCACTGGTAGTGGAGCAATCACCAGAACTTGGGTTCAGCATGCATTCTCTTACTCCTCTTTTTAAATGAATATTTTTGAATTTTTTAAAAAGAATAAGAGCTGTTGGGTGTGTCAGAGACCTGTATGAAAGACAGGTTGGACTTGGGTAACAGTTTTTACCTGTGTAAAATTGAAAGCCCAAGTTGACAAATGTTTGAGGATGTCTGTAATATTAGTTTCAGGATAAGAAGGTAACCAAAATCTATTCTCAACAATAAAAGAACCTCTGGAGGAATCACCATCCCTGACCTCAAGCTGTACTACAGAGCAATAGTGATAAAAACGGCATGGTATTGGTACAGAGATAGGCAAGAAGATCAGTGGAATAGAGTTGAAGACCCAGAAATGAACCCACACACCTATGGTCATTTGATTTTTGACAAAGGAGCTAAAACCATCATGTCCAGTGGAACAAGGACAGCATTTTCAACAAATGGTGCTGGTTCAACTGGAGGACAGCATGTAGAAGAATGCAAATCGATCCATTGTTATCTACCTTGTACAAAGCTCAAGTCCAAGTGGATAAAGGACCTTCACATAAAACCAGACACACTGAAACTAATAGAAGAGAAGGTGGGGAAGACCCTCGAATACCTAGGCACATGGGATAAGTTCCTGAACAGAACACCTATGGCTTATGCTCTGAGATCCAAGAATTGGCAAATGGGACTACATAAAATTGCAAAGTTTCTGTAAGGCAAAGGACATTGTCAATAGATCAAAACCGAAACCAACAGATTGGGAAAAGATCTTTACCAATCCCACATCCCATAGAGGACTAATATCCAATATATACAAAGAACTCAAGAAATTAGACTCTAGACAACCAAATAACCCTATTAAAAAATAGGGTACTGAGCTAAACAAAGAATTCTCAACTGAGGAAATGCAAATGGCCAAGAAGCACCTAAAGAAATGTTCAGCATCCTTAGTCATCAGGAAAATGCAAATCAAAACAACCTGAGATTCCACCTCACACCAGTCAGAATGGCTAAGATCAAAAACTCAGGTGATAGTAGATGCTGGCGAGGATGTGGAAAAAGAAGAACACTCCTCCATTGTTGGTGGGATTGCAAGATGGTGCAACCACTCTGGAAAACAGTCTGGCAGTTTCTCGGAAAATTGGACATATCATTACCTGAGGACCCAGCTATACCACTCCTGGGCATATACCCAGAAGATGCTCTAACATATAACAAGGACATATGCTCCACTATGTTCATAGCACCTTTATTTATAATAGCCAGAAGCTGAAAAGAATCCAGATGTCCTTCAACAGAGGAATGGATACAAAAAATGTGGTACATTTACACAATGGAATATTACTCAGCTATTAAAAACAATGAATTTGAGAAATTCTTATGTAAATTGATGGAACTAGAAAATATCATCCGAGTGAGGTAAACCAATCACAAAAGAACACACATGGTATTCACTCACTGATTATTGGTTTTTAGCCCAGAAGCTTGAAATACCCAAGATTCAACTCACAGACCACATAAAGCTCATGAAGAATGACGACCAAGTGTGTGTGTGTGGGGGGGGGGGGGCTTCAGTCCTTCTTAGAAGGAGTAACAAAATACTCAAGGTAGTAAATATGGATACAAAGTGAGGACAGAAACTGAAGGAGGGGAGGTCTGCAGACCATTCCTACCTGGGTATCCATTCCATGTGCAGTCACCAAAGGTAGATGCTGATGTGGATGTCAGGAGTGCATGCAGACAGGAACCTAACATAGCTGTCTCCTTAGAGGCTGCAAGAGTCTGACATATTCAGAGGCAGAAGTCACAGCTAACCATTAAACTGATCATGGGGTTCCGAATGGAGGAGTTAGAGTGAAAACTGAAGGAGTTAAAAGGGTTCGTGACCCCATGAGGAGAGCAACAATACCAACCAACCACAGCTCCAGGGTCTAAACCACCAGCCTGGGAGCGCTTAGGGAGGGACCCATGGCTCCAGCTATATATGCAAGGGAAGATGTTCCTGTCAGGTATAGGTGGGAGCGGAGATCCTTGGTCCCATGAAGGCTGGACATTGTGTGTGGGGGAATTCGAGGGTGGGGAGATGAAGATATGGGGGTAGGTAGGGGCATACCCTCATTGAAGCAGGAGGAGGGGGAATGGGAGTAGGAGTTCCTGGGAGGAGAGTGGAAATGGGGTAAGGGGAGAACATCTGAAATGTAAATAAAATATCCAATAAAAAAAGAAGATAACCGAAATCATATTCCAAAGTAGAGTTCAGCATGAAAAATATAAACTCTTGATACATTATCTTGATTCATAATACATATGAAATTATTTTCTAAATCTCACCAAATCTTTAATGATTTTGAAAATTTACCTGTGACAAAAGAACAAGAGGGGATGCTAAATTCCATTGAATTATGACATATTAGCTGTATGGTGTCCTCAGAGAAATAGGACATTAAACAGAGATTTACTATACTCATACCAAAGCTTACATTAATTCTTTGGTGTAAAGCATGGAAACAGCCCTATCATCAGTCTCTGATGTTTCTGGTGCAGGTGTGCCTTGGGTCTCTGGATGTCTCAGGGACAAGCTAGCCAAAATTATCATGCACAACAAAGTGACAGTTTAACAAGTTCACACTCAAAATGAAAAACAACCAGAAGATAAAAGGTGAACCATAGATTGAGAGTCCTGGAAAGAGTCTTGAAGAGGGAAGACCTAATGCTTGATCAGGAAGTCTGGTGATGTGGCTCTGGATATTTAAACAGCTTCAAGGAAGTAGATGTGGGTTGAGGAATAAGGCATCAACAACTAAGAGGCTCCCAACATCCCTATAAAAATAACTCCTCTTCTCTTGTTGTTATGTTTTCCCAAATTTAAGAAAAAGCATATCTTTCAGGGAATGGAAAGTTAGGACAAAATGAAGTAATACCAACCACAAGTATATTAAGAGAATATGCCAGTTAATCATTCATCATTTAGTTTCAAATTCTCTTCTTGTGTTGGTTGAGCACACATCTCACTACTGACCTAATTATATCTGTAAAGAAAAACATATTATTTAGAAGATTAAACTGTCATGTTACATATCCTGCTTAAATCAGTAAGACAAAATAATATTTCAATGATTTCTACAATATGCCTTCACAAAAATACATTGAATTACTTATCTTTCAATTGCTGTTATAAAATACAATAGCCAAGGAAAGTTATTGAAAAAGGTTTAATTTCTTTTATAGCTAGAGAGGGCTAAAGCATGACAGGACAGCATGTTAGCAAGCAAAAACCATGTGAGCTGCGGAAATTGAAGATCATGATATGATCAAAAAAGTAACAAGTAGAGTTATGGAACTCTGAGACTAGTGTAAGTCATTTGAAGTCTTATTTCTGCCATCAGTGACATATGTGCCAAAGAGAAACAGGGAACCTAATCCTTCTTAGGAAGTTTCACCACTGCCATCAGTTCCCCTCTTTCATCCCCAGGAGCATCCTTCATGTTATAAAGACCAAACAGTACAAGGCTGAAGGCCCAGTCCTGACTAAAAAGCTGTCATATCCTTCTCACAGTAGCCTTCTTCAGGGTGTGTATGTCCTAATTTGCTATTGTGTGTTGTGTCTGCTCCCTGCTGATGTCATAGAGATATTCCAGGGAGCTTCTAGTCCCCTACCATTTATTTGGGATCTCAAAGGCATTAACTGGCATGAACTCAGAGCTATCAGGTTCTCTGCATTTCTGCTCTGATTGGCCTGAGTAGGCAGATAGACATAGGATACAAAATAAATTTTATATCTGTGTTGATATATAATATCCTTTCTGATTCAGGTGATAATGTCTATATCGTATATATCATATAAAGAACTAAAAGATAATATTGATTCAACAGTGATAGAAAGACAAAAGATGTTTAATAAATGAGATGTGAGTTAACAAAATCATAGAACAGAATAAATGTCTCATCACCAGAGCCATGAAACTTAAGGTCACAAAGAGATATCACATCATATGTGGATGTGTTCAGGTAAAATATGTGTTTATGTCTACGGCTATGTTGATAGATACACAAGATTCCATGTGAATGGATGCTTTGAATGTGGCATTAGAATTGTAATTGTGTAGTCATCTGCTGTCAAGAACATTTGCTTCAAAAAGTATGTATTCATGATTTCATGAGCTGAAATAAAAGAAATCAAAAGGTTTCCCATCACATTGAAGGTGATTTTAAAAGTTTATCAGACAAGTCTGACTCTGACCAAGTGATGTCTCAGAGAGAAACTGTACACAACAAGGAGAAGCACAAATCCAGACATTGGGGATCATACTCCAGACCTGAGCTGATCTGGAAAGATGACAGTGTTGATGATATTTAAATTTTATATTTTAAAAAGACACGACATAAATACACATAATTGTCATAATGGTCAATGACCAAAAAACACCTGCATCTTGTCAGAACACTTGGTCTCACAGATTTCCACCCCACAGCTTACTACATAGGAAGAGGTGATACAAATAGGGGCTTCTTCTACTCATCAAAACCAGCCCAATGCTGAGCCTCACCTGTGGCAGAGGAGCTGAGCCCTGGACTCCAGCCAGGTTTCCCTTTAGTGACTATCCTGACAATAGACTATACCTATGGAGATGGGGCTTAGCATAGGTTTTCCTTGTGGACTCCTTTAAAACATAATGCACAGAGAAGAGACTCTGTATAAAAGGGCATGCAGAAAATTATAGTAGATATATGTGACAGTTTTCTGACTAGGATTATCTCTGCTTTCAGGCATACATGGTGAGGTACAGCTGG
Organism: Mastomys natalensis; assembly: GCA_021653895.1. Classification (NCBI taxonomy): domain Eukaryota; kingdom Metazoa; phylum Chordata; class Mammalia; order Rodentia; family Muridae; genus Mastomys; species Mastomys natalensis. Next base: position 10,969 of record JAJTUV010004001.1, on the reverse strand, counting down.
TAATATCTGGAGGGAGCTTAGTATAGCCTTGAATGTCTATTAAACTCTCTTCTGACGCCTATGGATTCACCTTCAGTGATTACTGTATAGACTGGATTCTCCAAGCCCAAGTGAAGGGGCTAGAGTGGTTATGACAGGAGTGCTAAACCTAGTAGAATCTGTGAAGAACAATTTGCCATCTACAGGAACAATTCTAAGAACTATTATCTACAAATGTACAGTCTGAGAAATGAGTACACTGCATATATTACAATTTGAGAGACATGGTGAGGAGAGTAAATTGTGATCTTGGCACAAAACTCTCCACAAGGTGCTCATGGCCAGCAGGGTGAACTGGCACACAGGGAGCTACAGGTCAATAGAAGTGGAGTAGGAATGTGGAATGGTAAAAATATTCTGTCTGAATACTTTCAAATAAATATCTTTAATTCTTATGGACAATTTAAATACAGAATGCATTCTTTCACAACATAGAGCAGAGCATTAACAAGGAAGATGTGACTTTTCTGTGGCACCAGGACCATATCCTAAGGAAGTATGAAACTAACAATTAGTATTAAAAACAAATGAAGTTGGGGGTGGGGTTATTAAATTTCACTGATGATTGAAACCCATGCCATGTATTTCAGAAAACCTGTGAGAATTCAGGCCTAGTGCATTATGAGACCTTCAGAAAAGAGCTGAAAAATACATGTTGTGGTATAATAAGATTTGTTTGGAAATAGTATTATGAGTATATTATAATTAAGGTTAAATTTCACTTTCAGCTCAGTTGTATTCTGCCATCCTTTGGACTGAGATGTGACAGCTTTGCAAGTGGGAGATATCACCCTGTATGCATTAAAGCTACAGAACATCCTATGTTGATAGGGCATATTTCTTGTCAAGAATGTACACATTTTTCTCCACATGATTAATGGTCTGTTCTTGTAATGGTTTAACTAGGAGACTTGTTCTTACATACTGGTATTGCTTGAAAAAGCTTAGCTCCTCAGGCTGCAGGGAATGCATCTCTCACTCCCAACTCACATGGTGTTGGCAACCTTTAGTTATGTGATTTAAAGTTGTTCCATTGCAGCACTCTAGCATAACCAAGGAGGAATGAAGGAATAAAAAAGCAGAAAAACTTAGGCAACCTGTTTCCCAAGTGTTGTTAGGAACATAAGTGAATATTTAGAAGTGTGTGAAAGCTGACTGTTAAAATGTTGCCTTTGCTGCTGAAATTAAGGAAACAACCACAAATACTAAGATTGTTCCTTTTAGATACATATATAAAATGTGACTTTTCTCAAGATTCATTAGTACCTTTGATTGTCTTCATTTTCTATAAAGCCTTTTAGTAGACATTAGGAAATATTCATCAAAGAGTCCTTCAGAATAAAACTTATTTATTGTTTTTAAATACAGACCATTAGATAGTCTCATTGTTTCATGATCTGGACATGCCTCCCACTGTGTAAAAGGATAGGAACTCTCATCTTTAAGGGAGCCAGAGCAGTGTGAAGATGGGTGATTTCCTGTGAGTGTTGGTGTCTCCCTCCTGCAGTTAATCCTACTTCTGCTTGATCATATTAACATTCAGGTCATTTCTCTTGTGGGAGTGAGGAGCTCACACATAACATGATAAATGATGAAGTGTAGGTAGGGGTTATTAAAAATCTATTTGGGCCAGCTCTTTATATCTATTGCGTCACCCAGAGATTATTCTTCTGCAATGTAAATAGTCCATTGCTGATAACTCATAGGAGATTCATCAACATATACATTCCAAAATCAGACATCTTGTCAGAATTCTATTGCCCTGGCATTTCAATAGGAGGCCACTATGATCAGGAAGATTCCAAAATCACCACACCACACAGTCATTGTGATGTTCCTAAATTGCTTCTGTGCTGCTATGACCCTCAGAAAGATGACAGAGCATTGCAAAAAATTCCAGTGTCAATCATGTACTGAAAGGACTGTAATGGATCAGACAGAGAGAGCATTTCATACATGAATAGAGTGAGATCAGATACAAAATAGGAACTGTGGGTTATTCAGTCATTTGTCTGCACAACCCACATGATTCTACCCACACCTTTGAAAAGCCAAAAATGAATTGGACTCAACAGGCAGATAACAGATATACACTGAAAAAAAATTAGTTTCTTTTTATATTGGAAACTAGAGCAAAAACAAATGAATAATAAATACTTTTTCAAGTTTTCAACAGTGATCTATCAGGAAAATGTAAATTGATAAGATACTTTGAGATTTCATTAATCCAAGGAACAGAGACATTTATTAAAGAAGCAAATGAACAAAAAACTGGTGAGTGAGTGGAGAAAGTGGAAACACAATGCATGGTGGGTTTAACCTGTTGTAATTCCCATGGCATTTTGTCTGTACTGTCTCCCAAAAGGTAAAAAATCAGAAATGTAATGTGATTTACCTACATCACTACTGTACTTGAGCTAAGGACTCTCTTTGAAAATATAGCAGAACATCTGTGAAACAATAAGTCAGAATACAAAGATTTAGGAAAGATGATAACACATATATGAGTGGGAAAAGAGGAGAAAATGTGGAACTAGTGTGGACTTATTAATACAAAGCAATGAGTCAGAAACCCAAGTGTGAAAGGAAGGTTTTCACTGACTTGAGGCCTTAAAAAACATAGGAACAGAAAAGAGATCTTGGGGAGATTGGTCTCCAATGGGATGGTAGGATCATATCTAGATGTGATTTCTACAGTACTTGTGCTATCTCATCCAAACTCATACTATAGGAAGTCAGAGGGAGTGATGGTCTTATTTTAATAACCAAGTGAAGTCACTATCTCCCCTCCCCAGTTATGAAGGCAAAGCTGGCTCCCTGCATGCAAATGCGTCTTCTCCCTTTAAGTATATTTCCTCCTGGGCTGTTGCAGTTCCTATCTCTCTCACTGAAGGCTGATCTCTGAAGCTTAAAAGATGAGAGTGCTGAGTCTTCTCTACCTGTTGACAGCCCTTCCTGGTGAGTGTTATCATTTCATACATGGCTCCATTGTGTGGGTATTCAAAATGTGTGATTGACAATATGGTTCTTCTTGTCTAAAGGTATCCTGTCTGAGGTACAGCTTCAAGAGTCAGGACCTGGGCTGGTGAAACCCTCTCAGTCGCTTTCCCTCACCTGCTCTGTTACTGGCTACTCCATCACCAATGGTTATGTCTGGAACTGGATCCGACAGATGCCAGGAAATAAACTGGAGTATATGGGGTACATAAGCTCTGGTGGTAGCACTTACTACAACCCATCTCTCAAAAGTCGAATCTCCATCACTAGAGACACATCCAAAAATCAGTACTTTCTGCAGTTGAATTCTGTGACTGCTGAGGACACAGCCACATATTACTGTGCAAGACACAGTGTGGAGTCTCCAGTGTGAGCCCAACATAAACCTCTTTGTAGAGCAGCTCTGCACAATAGTGGGCAGACAGCATACACCAATCACAGGAAATCTATTTTAGAGTAGGAAAAACAATTCTTGTCCCAAAACTGTTGCATGAGACTCCAGCTGTACAGGAAGACACACTGGTGCTAAGATCTTCAGTTAGTACAATGCCACAGCTCATTAATCCTCCTTAAATTATACACAGAATTCTTCTTTGCCCCTCCTCCTGGAGGCTCAACATTGCTGTCCAAACATCACCAGAAGACTCTAGCTCTCCTTAAGAAGAAAGAAATTCTAGAAATACCAGAGACTAAACTAAAACCCCAATAGCTGCAATGGTATCCAGAACACCAGTGACCATTGCAGTTCACTGAACTCCAGGAACCCAGAGGCAACTGGAAAGCTCTAAAAGTCACTCGGGCCACAAAAACTCCGGTGGAGTCACGTTACGCCCCTAAAGAGGCTCTGGGCACTAGAAGAACAGGGCACTCAGGCAAAGAAGACAAAAGTAGACATAGAAACCAAAAGAAATAATTCACCCATCAAAGATAAATTCAGAAAGTTGAACAGGAACCTAAAATAATCTCATAGACAGATGACTAGATACTAGCAAAAAAAGCCAAATTAACAACCAGGTCAATATGGCAACACTAAAGCTCAGCTATCCAACTAAAGCAATCCCTGGATATTCCAATAAAACTGAAGTACAAGAAAATTACTTTAATTACAACCTTATGATTGTGATAATGTCCACTAAAGTGGAAATGAAATAAAACTCTTACAGAAATCCAGTAGAAGACAAAGTTGCACAGCCCAAGTTCTCTCTCTCTCTCTCTCTCTCTCTCCTTCTCTCTCTCTCTCTCTCCTCTGTGTGTGTCTGTCTGTCTCAGTCACTGTCTCTGTCTCAGTCTCTGTCTCTCTGTCTCTGTCACTCTCAGGTAGCAGGTGATGAAAGAATTGGTGATTTGGCTACATGTTAATTGCAGACAGAAGGCTAAACTTAATTATCTAGCACTCTTAAGAAAAAAAAACAAAAAAAATAATAATAATAATAATAATTCCCAGCAAGAATCTCTGAACTCTTTTAATTCTTATTTTTTATTTGTTTTATTTTAATTACTCACTTTGTAGTCCACTCACTACCCTCAATCTGGCCTCTTGCTTACACAATCTGTCCCCATTACTAACATACCTTCTCCTCTGAACAGCTTGGCTCTCTCTGGTTTTCACCACCCCACACCTAAAAGTTCAATCTCTGTGAGGCTAGTTGTTTCCTCTCCCATGAAACCAAAGGAACCATCCTAGATAGAGAATATATCCCTTTTATAGACAAAAGCTTTTCAAATATCCCCCATTCCAGTTCTGAACCCATATGAAATAAAGCTGCACATCTGTTACATATATTGGGGATGCCTACGTCCAGCTTTTTTATGTGTTTTGGTTCAAGGTCCAGACTTTGAGAGCGTGAAACATTAAGGCTCTTTGATTCTGTTGGTCTTCCTCTGGAATTCCTATCCTATTCAGGGCCCACAATCCTTTCTCCTATTCTTCTATAAGAGCCCCTCTAAGCTCCATCCACTGTTTCCCTATGAGTGTCTGTATCTGAGTCAGCTGCTGGGTGAAAAACCTCCTGTCTGTAACTATAACGAGTATCATGAAATGTGTAAGGAATTGGTCCTTGTACATGGGATGGATTTTAAGTCAGCCAGTTATAAGTTGTCATTCCTCAGTCTTGCTCCATCTCCAGTGACAGCATTTCTTATAAACAAAATAAATTGGGTTGAATGTTCTGTGGGTGTGTTTGTGTCTTTATAGCTTGACTGGGGTTCCTGCCTGGCTACAGAAGTGGCTTCTTTGAGTTTCAAATTAGCAATGTAGTGAGTCACAGCTAACATCACCCCCATTGATTCTTGGGTAGCTACCATACCCAGGTCTCTGTCTTGTCTTGTAGATGCTCCCACATCCATACCCCAGCAGCTGCAGATTTCTATTCATTTCCATGACCATCTAACAATGTCCCATGTCCTTCTCCACACATAATCCTCAACCTCCCATTCCTATTCTCATTCCTCTTCCCTCCACGTTCTGTCTCTCCATCATTTTCTTATGACTATTTATTATTTATTATTATTTTGGCTTCAAATGTATTTTAAGATGATGCTGTATTAATGCTCCATCTCTCAGAAAAATTTCAAATTGAAGGTATCAGGATCAAATTATAGTACACCAATAAAAATGGACAGCAAAATTACCTAAGATAGGCCAGACTAAGTGCTACTGTCAGAGCTTCAACAAACAGCAACCCTTTTCCCAAGATCGTTCTATGCCTATCAAGAAAAGCTGTTTTCTGGTGTTTTGTGAACACCAAGAGACACAAAAGTGCTATCCTTACTCAAGAAAAAGATGGAAGCAATTAACACAAGGTTTTTTTTTTAAAGATATACTTAAATGAAAACCTCTTAGAGAAATTGTCTTCCATAAGACCTGAAGGCATCATATATGACATATAACAGAACTGTATGTATGATGTAATCTCTTGTGAACATTTGTCTGAATTCTTACCTGGCAGTGAATGGAGGAATGGAGCAGATCATTAGAGGATGCTTAGGTTTGTAGTATGTATGGCATGTCTCTGGGTTGAGGGGAAAAATGATGAGAAATTAAATAAAAACAGATGGAGAGAGAGAAAGAGAGAGAGAGAGAGAAGGAAGAGAGAGAGAGAGAGAAGAGGAGAGACAGAGAGAGAGGAGAGAGAGGAAGAGAGAGAATGAGAGAGAATGATCAAGATTAATGGATCTCTGAGTCCATTTTTCTATGGTTCTTGAGAATGCACCAGACGTTAATAAAGCAGGATGCCACTTGAGTTGTAAATACCACCCTTCCCTTGCCCGTCTGCCTTCAAGCATACTCCCTAGAGTAGTAAAGCAGAGAAAACCTACCTATTGAGAAGAACCATGACACTTTTCAAGGTAGAATTCTGGCTTGTCCAAAAGGGCCCTTCTTTGAATGGCTACAGGAAACTAGACAATGCAACATTATCGAATGTCAGTGGCATTTATTTGGATCAAATTCACAAATTCAGCTCCTGGAGCTCGAAGGTTGAATGCAAGAGGAGAAGAAACATGAAAGAGAGAGAGAGAAGAGAGACAGAGGAGACAGAGAAGAGACAGAGAGACAGAGAGACAGACAGAGATAGAGAGACACAGAGAGAGAATAATCAAGATTAATAGAGCTCTGACTCTATTTTTCTTAATTTTAGCAGCTTATCCAAAAAGTTCTGTAGTTGGGGTAATCCAAGGGTTCCATCTAGCATTATAGTGGTAGGCCCTGAGAAGCTGGAAAAGGTGGCACGTAGCAGGGGGCATTGTGCCTCTATTTAATTCCCAATTCCAAGTGGGATTCAAGAGCATCCTCCCTTAAGCCTTCCTTCTAGTCTAGCCTCTTTTGGTCTGTGGAGTGTAACATGATACCTGCATTTTATGGCTAATATCTACTTGTAAGTGAATTCATACATGGATGTCCTTTTGAGACTGGATTACCTCATTCAGGATGATATTGTTGAGTTCCCTCATTTGTCTGCAAAGTTCATGATATCTTGGTTTTAGTAGCTGAATTGTATTCCATTCTGTAGATGAACCTTATTTTTTGTCCATTCTTCAATTAAGTGACATCTAGATTGTTTTCCTCTTACTGGTTATTACAAATAAGGCTGCCGTGAACACTGCTGACAAGTGTCAGTGTGAGATGTTGGAATACCTATTGGTTTATTCCAAGAAGTGATATAGTTGGGTCTGGAGTAGAAGCTATTCCCAGTATTCTGAGAAACTGCCAAATTATTTTCCAAAGTGATTGTACAGTAATTCACTCCCATTATAAACAAAAAAGTGTTCGTCTTGCTCCACATCCTTGCCAGCATACGCTCTCCTTGAGTTTTGAAATATCCATTCTGATGGGTGTAAGATACGAACTGCAGTGATGTTTTGATTACATTGAAATGATAATTAAATATTTTGAACATCCTTTTAAGTGCTTCTTTCCTGCTCAAGATTCCTTGTTATGAATTCTGTATAGTTCTGTACCCTTTTTTAGTTGAGTTATTTGAGTTGTTGGTGACTAATTTTGGAATTCAGAAAGATGCTTTTCCAATATGTGGAGCTGCCGTTTTTGTCCTATTGACAATGTCTTTTGCCTTACAGAATCTTTGCAGTTTCAAGATGTACCATTTGTCAATTTTTGATTTTAGAGCCGAGTCATTTGTGTTTGTTCAGAAAATGTCTGTAACTATGATTTCAAGTGTATTTACCAGTTTCTCTTGTGGAGATATAATATATCCAGTTTTATATTAAAGTTTTTGATCCCCTGAACTTCAATATCATGCAGAGTCATGAGTATGAATCTTTTTCATTCTTCTATGTATAGACATCCAGTATCATACATTTTTTGAAGATGGTTATATTTTTCTTTCAGTTGTTTTGGCTTATTTATCAAAAATCAATTTTCAATTATTGTGTGGGTTTATTTTTGGATGTTGATTCGGTTCCATTAATCAATGTTTCTCTTTCTATTCCAATTTCGTTCAGTTTTATCTCAATTGCTCTGTAGTACAGCTTGAGATCAGAGATAGTGATTCCCAAGAAAGTTCTTTTAATTGTTCAGGATTGTTTTGGCTATCTGGCTTTTTTTTTCCCAGTGAAGATAAAAATTGCTCTTTTGAGGTCTATAAACATTTGTTGGAATTTTAATGGGGATTAGATTAAATCTGTTGATTGCTTTTGGTAAGATGGATATTTTCACTATGTTAAACCTATTGATCAGGAGCATGGGAGATATTTCACTTCGATATCTTGTTCACTTTTTTTCTTTAGGGCTTGAAGTTCTTGTCATACAGATCTTTCAGTTGCTTATTTTTTTATATTATATGTTGCTATTAAAAGGGATTTTTGAGCTAATTTCTTTCTCAGCCAGAATGTCATTGTATAAAGGAGGGCTATTGATTTCTTTGATTTAGTTTTGTATCCAGCCATTTGCTGAAGGTGTTATTAGCTGTAGAATTTCTCTGGTGGAATTTTTGGATGCCCATATGTATACTATCATATCATCTGCAATTAGCAATGCTCTGGCCTCTCTGTTCATATGCATCCTTTCTTTGATCTTCTTTAGTTGTTTTATTGCTCCTGCTAGAACTTATGTTCTGTTTCGAATACATAGGAAGAGATAGGACTGTCTTGTCTTGTTCCTTATTTTAATAGTTTCTCTCCATCTAGTTTGATGTTGTCTATTGGCTGGCTGTATATTGCTTTGATTGTGTTTATATATATGCCCTGTATCCCTATTTCTCTAATCCCTTTCAACAGGAAGGGGTGCTGCACTTTTATGAAAGGTTTTTAAGAATCTAAGGAGATAATCATTTGTTTTTTCTTTCACATTGTTTATATGCTAGCTTATGTTGATGAATTTTCATATACTTAACCATGCATACATTCCTGCGGATGAATCCTACTTCTCCTGAAGGATAATGTCTTTGATTATTCCTGGATTCAGTTTGAGAGTTTTATTAAGTATTTTGCATCAAGTTCATAAAAGAAATTGTTTGAAATTCTTTCTTCTTTCTAAAAAAAAGTATTATTTATTCTTTATTGTAATCTTATTATTTTGTTGTCCATAACCAAATGCTGTTACCCATCAACAGTCTCAGGCCCAACCTACAATAACTGTTTTCTTAGATCATGAACTTGTCACAAGCCCATTCTTTATGCCTATATAATATGTGTTTTTAAAGCATGATGCTCACTGTAATCCTTTCTCTAACTGGAAGCAGCTTCTGCCCTTGTATGAGGGCACATTCTATTATTGATTCTAACTTAAAACTTTCTAACATTTCCCCAACTTCTCAACTTCAAAGTTTCTGTTACTTACCCTATCCTCTGAAAACTATTTAAATCAAGATAACTTCTTTAAACTAGCTAAATCGATACAGACATTCCATAAAATCACTAAATTTCTGAACAGCATTAACTCAAGAACTTCATCTTCATGTGATCTCCAAGAAACTTGCCCAAAGAGTGGGACTATCACCCAGGAAGTAATTACACCAGGCTCTAGGCCATAAAGTGTCTCCTGCAGTCCTCACACCTATGTAAATAAATGAAGAGAATGGCAGCGACAACCATGAGAAAGGATATCTGTACCAAGCAGCTAACCTGGCATGATTTATGGGTGTCATTCCAAGAGAGAGCACACTCATTGCAGCTCTCCAGGACAGTGCACTATCTCAGAAAGCTTACTTGCCCACTGTACCTCTTCCTGTATAGAGTCTGCCAGTTCCCAATTTCATGTCCTACTGAGGTGCTATGGAAATTTAATGATTGCTGGGAAACTTTGAATCATTTGTCAGTGGGGTATGGAGTCTTCAAGTTACCACCAGACCTGAGCTTGATCTGGAAATATGACATTGGTTGATGCTCTTTAAATTTCATATTATAAAAAAGACATAACATACCTACATATAACTGTGATAATAGTAAAATGATCAAATTGATCTTGCATCTTCTCTGAGCATTGCCTTCTCGCATATTTCTACTCCAGGACTGGTATATAGGAGAGGTGATGCATAACAGGGGCTTCTGCTATTCATCAAACCAGCCCAGTGCAGAGTCACACCCATGGCAGAGGAGCTCAGCCCTGAAATCCCCCTAGTTCTTCCCATTCTAGTGATTACTACTGAAAACAGACTACTCACTATGAATTGGGCTTAGATCTGTTTACTTTGTTGCTCTCTTAAAAAAGCTATGCACACAGAAGAGATTCTGGTTTTATAAGAGGACATGCAAAGAGGGTAGTGATATATGTGACAGATTCTGACTAGGATTATGTCTGTTTTCAGCATACATGGTGGGTTGGAGCTGATAGAATCTGCAGGGATCTTGGTACAGCCTCAAGTATCCTTAAACTCTACACAGAGCTGAGAAGGAAAATTTGACATCTCCAGAGACTATTCTAAAAACTTATTTTATCTGAGAAAAAATACACATGTACAGTCTGAGAAAGGAGGACACTGCTATGTCATACTATCGGAGATACATGTAAGGAAAGCAAACTGTGAGCTCTGGCACAAAACTCTCACAAGGTGCTCATGGCCAGCAGGGGGCACTGGCACACAGAGAGCTACAGGTCAATAGGAGTAGGATAGTGAATGGTTAAAAATGCACTATCTGAATGGTTTCATATAAATTCGATCTTAATTCTTATGGACATATTTAATTACAGGATGTGTTCTGTTCAGAACAAATGCAGAGCATTAACAAGTCAGATGTAGACTCCCCTGTTGGGACCAGGATCTCATCCTGAGGAATAAATGAAAACAAAATAGTTAAGTTTTAAATGACCTTTGGGGGGGAAGGGTTATTAAATTTCTCTAATGATTGAAAACCCTGCCATGGATTCCAGAAACACTGTGAGAATCCAAGGCTAGGGTGCATTTTGAGACTTTGAATAAAGGGCAAAATACATTCCACATTATGTTGTTATGCCAGAATTTTGGTTGGAAATATTTGT